>JBAMAX010003008.1:0-77447 GCA_037043745.1 Chymomyza amoena
CTATCTTTGGAAAACTGAAACTGTTGCATATTTTTTTTTCGATGCCCCAAAAGAGTATTCCATCTTCGTCTGAATCCGAAGCCAATTTCTTTTTAATTTTTTTTGCTTTTGTCTGTTTTTGGGCAAAGGCCAAGTTAATAGCAGCACGTAGCACAGCTCCGGCAGCTTTGGTCGACCAAGAAGAGTGGCTCAGGCAGACCAGTCAGACCGGCGGCGAGTAACTCTGTGGAGGAGTTGGACACGGTCGGCACGAACTTTGCAGGACGCAGCAGTCGAGTCTGAGGCTGAGAGCGGCTCAGGTCCTTTACTTTTAATACAGTTTTCTATTTTATGTTGCTTTTTACATTTTTAATGAAATTATTTTCAACAATTTATAATTGCCACGCACATTCAGCGCTGACGTTGACGCTAGCAGCGACGTCGACAGCGACTGCGCAGTATTGACCAAAGATGCTCGAAGCATTTAACTAAATATACTCTAGGGAGAGTTTTAGAATATGAAACAAATTATATGAAATATGCAATATATAAGCAAATAGCTGCAAAAAGTTTCTCAAGAAACTAAGGGGGATTATGAAATGACTTGTAAATTGCTAAAAATGTTAAATTGATTAAAATTACCGACTGCCCAAAGTTGAACCCTAATTCTAACCCTATTATAAAATACATTCTTGCCCACATAAAGTTCAAGCTGATAACAGAACTTCTCTCACACATCCAAAAAAAATTAGGTAATAAAAAAAAATTCAGGGTCTAGTAAAATGCCATATCGCTGTTTATCTGCTGACAGACAAAAGCCCAAACAAAAATTAAAAAAAAAAATGGAAGTCAGTGAGGATGATGACCGACTGTGCTATACCCTGCAAACATTTTAACTAATAAAATATCCATCTAAATTTAAGATTTTTATTGTTAACATTTCTTTCCAAAAGGATCTGCAGCCAATCGACACCGAAGCTCTTCTTCATAATTCTCTCTACTCTCCAGCTTTAGTGATCTCTCAGACATAGGTGTTCATATGAACACATAAGGCTCTCTCTTGCTACACAAAATATGCTCCTATTGCCCGTTACATACACTTCAAAAATTCTTATATACTCTCAACCCAATTTTTACAGTGTATAAACCAGCCAGACCGACGCTAGCGAAAAAAACCCTTATCAAACTGAAAGACGTCACATTATTGAGCTAAATCAGTTTAAAATAGACACAACCTCATGCATATATCCTTGTCACTGTTTTTGGGGCTCGTATGAATGCCGCCCCTTATATCTAACATCTACTATCTATTTATTTAATTTTTATCCATCTATCTATCTATAGCAGGCATATTTCTATTTCTGTCATTTCACGCAGCTCATTAAAATTTAAAACCCATGAAGTAATATCAATCAAATGGGCTAATAATATTTGTGTGTGTTTTTTTTTAGGAGTATCTCTTTCCGTCATTTGTGTATCTGCTCTTCCTATATCCATCCCTCTTTGATTTGTAATCTTAAGCAAATGTCAATCGGTGTCAGTAATGTGAAAAATTTTTTCATTTTAATTGATTTCTATTATTGACATCTGCCTAAATAGTTTTGGAAAGGAAACATTTTTAATGAACGCCTTAAAGCAAAAAACTTTGTTTTATATTAGGTTCTTCTTCTAGCTAAAATATGCACGGCCTTATACCCTGTACTCAGGAGGTAAACTAACTAATATTAAGTTCTTTGTAACAACTTGGTGCACTTAACTTTCTCTTTCTCAATCTGTCTTTATTTGGAATCTAAGCCAATATTGGAACAAAGTAAGAATATATTTTTTGTTCGTATGACGTCACGGAGACTGAGTAGCGGCTGAGCATGACGTAGATAAATAAATGTAGCTCCGTTAAGCTGCGACTATCTTCGATACGTTTTATACCATTCGAGCCTTCAGATAAGAGGTTACTCTCTTCTGCAACCTCTTTGACTTTGTGATATAGACTGTCTTTCGGAAGACCGTACCTCAATTTGTTCCACTTTTTGTAAAAGGGTATCCAGTCTCTGATGTACTAAGCAAAGTGTTACCACAGCAAGGTGCCGCCAATGCGCTTTGCCAATATGTTCTGGTGAACAGAACCGGATTAATGATTTCCAGCCTCAGGTTGTAATGCAAGCTGCAGTTACTGGTACAGGGACAGTAACAGGTACTGGAAATGAGAACGGAAGGCAATGCACCGGAAGTAAGACCCCGAAAAACTTGGGAAAATCGCATCCAGGATGTGGAAACAGAGATGAGAAGAGAGAGCGGGACCATCTACTCCACCACCCCAAACTCCACCACTCCTTAGCCCTAACTCCATAACCCTAGCTCCTTCACCTCTTGCTCCAGAACCTTTGTTTCTCCCTCTTTCCCCCTTATCCATCCACCATCCCTTGCTCCATATCCCTAGCTCCACCACCCCATGCTCGAGAACCCTTATTCCTCCGTCTTTCCCCCTTATCCATCCCTACTAATCATCCGCACCTTTGACCACTCCATTCTGCGCCCACTCTCTTCCTACTTCTCCTGGTCCTCAGCCACCATCTTTATAGCTACAGGTAAATGAACAGACTTGTCAGCATTAATACTTTTTTTTCACCTCTAGCGGCAATCTAATCTCGTGAATCATTAAAACTATTCGAAAATCGGAGTGCCTTTTCAACAAGGCGGTAAACAAGGTCTGCTGAGTAGTCGGCCAAAGTCACTCAATGTTTTTCAAGTAAAATCCTGCGGTCACCCATAACTGTCATCAGAATATCAAAACATCCTGAAGGTGAAGCTTGAGCTGTTCTAGAGCTTACACCAAGACAAAATGTTGTCCTTTCAGAATAATTTTGAGGCCTGACTAACCTATATATATTCATCCAGTAGAGCGGCTTAAAAATTATTATTTAATTTTGTCCTAGATTTCTGGTACAAGAATACTCTAAACATTTCTCTTAACAACAGAGCAACCCATTCCAAACGAAAATTTAATCAACAAAGCAGGCTTTGAATTTTCACTTCTCTTACCAATCAGTCTTCGATATTTATTGTAAACAACTTCAAGTATTTATTACTTTCTGATTTTTGCTTAAAATGGATTCCATATCAACCGAAGGCGACATATACGGCTCTGGCAATTCTGGTACTGCCGGATGCACTGATGACTCTGGTAGTGTTAAAGAGGAGAGCCATCACTCGTTGAGCTTCAAGATGAGCAGTGCTACAGACGAGACGCCACGTAAAGTGCGCGATTTGATAAATTTGTTTAACTTTTCTACCGAGAAGAAAGTCGAGGTGGCCGAGGTCAAGCCAGACTGCTTGAAGGAAACCGAAGCTGTGCAGCTTAACCAAGTAGTGCCAGAAATCTCCGGGGAGCTTGTCGAAACCAATGTGCAGAATCAGGATGAAGAAATTACCGCGTAAGTGTGTGTAGCAGTATGGAGCTTAATAAAAGATTTTTATGCATGTGTACTTTAGTCCTATTGCTGAGCAGCCGTTTGCCTATCATTTGGTGAGCACCAAGGATAAGACCTCGATGCGTCAAATAGTCGGTGGGCACCACCATGGCAAGACCGCCATAGAGACATCGTTTTATAGCAAGACTAACATAATTAAAACCGAAGAAGGTAACTATTAATGGAAGTCTCAGTTGAATGGAATTGCTTGATTGATATTTTTTTAACATTGCAGGAGCTCGCGTCACTATTGATATTTTTGGTGAGAAACATGCGGAGCATGAGGATGCAGACATGTCTTAAACCACATTTTTGCAGAATTCTATATTACACTATATTACACCATACACCTGTTTCTTTTTGTTGCCAAATTTATGCGCGGCTGCTGCTCTCTGCTCAAAATATTATTAAAGGCTACATTAAAATCAAGTTCCCTATTGCTTAAGAAAAATTTCAATAAATTTATGCGGAAGAACTAATTGTGATTGTTTAAAGCCTTTGACACTTAGAACATTCTCTCACAGATGCAGTGGGTGACGTCTTATCTTGGAACAAATGATTTTGATGAATGAACATTTATGTAATACTAGTTCGTATTTGTATCCATCGCCTCTTCTGCTCCTCTGATGCTGACTCTTCACAATGACGAGACTAGGTACCTCTAACCGCTCTTTGGGTCCAGGAAGTCCACGAAATTTCCACAGCGGGGTCGACCCAATTAAGCCGAGCTGCTTAATCCGTGCTAACGAATTTTAGTGTCGGGTCGACCCTCCTATTAAGATTAGGATAGGCTGAGTTGGCAGCACAATAAGTGACTGATATCACCCAGAATCCATTGTTGCCTAATTGTGAGAGGAGGAAAGAAATTCTAGAAGGGGAGTGGTGGAGGAGGATCAAAACTGTAGGGCATCCCTATTTACCTAAGTCTCTCTTTTTGCAAAAACATTTTATGAATTCGACAATCACAGCCAGATCAGCCATGGGCACATAAGCTAGACTACCCAAATCCTCAAAAAATAGTTTACCCAGAAACTAGGTTCGTCTTCTTAGAAGCTCTGGGTATTCGCATAGCAGTTGTTGATGCTCTCTGTCTGCTCCTCGTCTTGACAGCTGCGGCAGAAGTCGTGATGGGGAACAAGCAATCTCTCAACCATATGGCCAATGGTTCATTGCTCCATTACAACTCCTTGTTTTTATGGAAGAGCAGAAATTCAGATGTTCGCCAGAGTGCTCGGGTGATGCGACAACCGGACACAATGTCCCATTTTCTTTTCGCCAGAGCTCTGGCCATCTCCGTCCTTCTATTTAAGTCTCTCAGATCTTACTTAGGGAAAACTGCCAGTTTTGACATAATGCCCGGGTCTACTCAACCATATGCTGACGTTGGCGAGTCATAGGCAAATACAGTAAGAAGCCTCATTCTCTCCGGGGTATCCCTTACGCCAAAAGCATTCCAGTCGCCTGCCACCAGATATACTCCAAGTCCGTGCTACCGAATTTTAGAGCTCGGTTGGCCCTAACCTTTAAGACTCAAGAGACTCGAACATAGGCGGCACAGCTACTTTAGCATAATGCCCGGAGATGGTCTGATACGCCGACGTCGGTACGACATCGGCAAAGCAAGTAAGAAGCGTCATCCGCTCCGGGGTCTTCTTCACTCCAGAAACATTCTAGTCGCCTGCCCCCAGATATACTCTCAAGTGCATCGAGCTCATGCACATCTGCATACAGCAGGGCACACGCAAAACAGATCCAGCCAAACCTCGAGCTCTACTCAGGTAGAGAAGCGTGATCCATGGCCAGTCACCATGAGGACGCAGCTACAGTCAGACATGACTCAATCGCTGGACAAAATTATAATAAGCATATTGGTTTAATATTTCTATAATATATATACTAATAAGTAAATCATATCATTACTCAGAACGGAATGGTCAGGAATGGGAATAACTGCTTTGGTCATAACAAAGCCCTATAGAAAAACCAACTGGAAAATGTTGAGCCAAAGCTAACAGAATTTTCTGTCTATTCACATATAGAAGAATTCGCTCTTCGTCTCGAATTGATTCGCTATCCAAAAAAGGTGGTTTAATAGCTGTGTTCCAGAAGTGCAAGGGATTCTAAAGAAACTTTATCCGCTGGTTGTCAATACGGATTCGAGACATCCCATGACCTAGCGTACAAGTCTAGAATGAGAGCCCTGAAGTTGCAGATATGTAAATATCTCTTGAGTCTTCTGCGTGGAGTTTCTAACTGCAGTTACTCAGGGCTATGCAGTCAATGAGTGACTCCCTCCAGGGGTCAACCGATGTAACCTAACCTACGACTGAGCTCAGTACGTTGGAATTATTTCTATGCCCATTTTGAGATAGGTTGGGACAGAAATCAGCAAAAGGAAATGGCAAAGGATTTTCAACACGCTAAGAAAGAGCGATGACAGCGTTGACCAACAGGCGTTGCCAGGGAATCCTTTCCAGCAAAAAGTTCACTGCATTGGTGGAACGGGTACTACATGGCGACGCTCAACCGAGCCCGTAATGCAATCTCTCAATCTATCATGGAGTAAACTCAGAGTACTTGCACAAAACCGCGTACTCTGACGAAGAGGAGTAAATAGGAACATTTACTTACTTAACATTAACTCCAAAAAAAAGTGAAAGGAACATGTAGTATACTATTTTAAGATGACCCACCCTTTTTGCATTTGAGAAAACTTTTTTAGGGGATATACAGATTGGACTAATTTGATTTTTTTCTTTGAATTTTGAGCAGCTGAAGGCTCTAGGTATCCTCTGTGACTTCAAATTTTTTAGCTCACTAAAATCGATTCCCTGACTCTTTATTTTTTGAGAAAAATAGCTCAACGTGGAAACATATTTTACAAACGCACATATGCAGATATGGAATATAAGAAACTCGACTTTTATTTTTGTTGGAGATTATTTAAAATGACTTCCAAAAAGGATCTCAAAAAAAAAAGACATAACGTGGAACTTGTGTTAACTATAATAATTTGGTAAGAATAATAATAATAATCACGTAAATTGGTTACATAAAGCTAACTAGTAAAGTCAAGACGGTGTTTATGTTTCCATGTCAGCCACACCATTCTCATCAGCAGCTTTGTTGGAGTCAGCCTCATCGCGCTTTAGGTCGGCTTCCTTGTTTTCGACTGGTTGAAGCAGCATAGGGTTCTTCGCCAAACACTCCTGCATATTTAAGAACGCGTTTTGACACTCGAAGCTTTGATTCTTATAGCATCCAATTACTTCACGCAATTGTAGTTCGCACGGACCTGCCTCACTGCCGTGAGGGTAGAGAGCACCCATCTTTAGCGATTCATCTTTTTTGGCCAGCTCTATTGAAGGATCGGGAAGCAATTTGACGGTGCTTGGTATGGCATGTTCCTCTTTGGTCACTAATAAGACCTTATCTTTGCCAAAGTCCAAAGTGATTGGCATATTTCTTATAACAAGAATGCTCGGTAATTCAAAAACAGAAAAATTAATTTGGGTTCAACCGCAATTCTGCTGCAAGCTCTTTTACGCTTAAATTATTCACTTGTAGCAAGAATATTTCTAAAAAATACTTATATACTATAATATTTTTTTTGTTTACAGACTTATTCAATTTGTGTGTCTATTAAATCAAAGCTATCTTAATCTTAAAAATTTGATATTTTAAATTTTACTGGGTTGCTAAGTAGATTCTTTGTATAAGCAAGGCGTTTGGCTGCCCAAAATCACCAAGACAAGTCCAGCTTGGGAGACAGCAGTTAAAAATCTTGAAATTGAGAATATGTTCAAGGATAACGAATATTGGCCAGTCAAGAAAGTAGTAGAAACAGCCTAACCTTAAACTTAGGGGCTTCTGTCCTTTGCTAGGACTAACTAGGAACTATAGCTATCATACCCTCAAAATTTACATAAAAAAAAAGTACCCCAAAGCAAGACCCTTTGCTAACCTTACAAGTCTTTAAATAAAATTTCTGACTGGCGTCCGTTGCACAAATTTACAATATAGCCAGGGTTGCCATGGCCACGTTGTAAACGGAAAAAGTCCGTCAGCTAGCCCGCTTTAAAAACAAACTCAATTGAAAATAAAAACAGAAACAAAAGCAATAAATTGTTAAGTCAAATGAAAAACTATTTAAATTCAATTGCTGCAACCGCCGATTGTTCATTGAATTCCACGTGCGCACACAGGAGCAACCGGAGTAAAGGACATCAGAGTCAGCCGTAGAGATGGAGCACACAAAAGAAATGAAAAACACTCAAAAAGCAGAGCGTAAAAAAATAAAGGAAAAGAAAAAGAAAATCATTTGGAACCCTCCTGCCAAAATGTTGCTGAAATATTACAAGTCAGTTAGCAGATAGTATAATTTCCGCTATCAGGACTGCATCCGCTGGGCACGCACTCTGGACCTAGCACTGCTTACACTGCTTGTCTGCCAAACTCCCTCCCTCCGTTTAAATTCAACTTTTGGACTGTTTCCATTTTGTTTTTTTTTTTTTGCATGCGAAATTTGTAAAAAATTGTAAAATGGTGAAATGCTGAACTGCGGTGAAAACAAAACTCTTAACTGAAATTATGGCAGCGCATCAACGATGAATAAATAAGCGCCCGGAGTGTTGGCTCAACACCGCAGCTGCCGATGATGCCGATTATGAGCATGACGATGACGATGACGATGATGAGCTTGGCCTTGATGGGATGCTTCCATCGACGCTTTTGGTGTCGGACATTGCTTGTGATTTAAGCTGCTTACATATTGAGTGCAAATATTTTCACAAATGCTGCTTGATGCGTTAATGTTACTCCAGGCTGATACAAACACTTGCCAACCAGATTTACACAAAATCAGTGGAATTTAAAAAATTTTATACTCCGTCTCGAAATTTATGCAAATAAACAAACAAAACTATGTTGTGCTATGATTTAAACGATGCTTTACATAAGATGGCATCAGCGCATGCACCCTAGGTGGCGCCAGCAGTAACAACAGCTTATCTGTTTTACCTTCACAATCAAAACTAATGCGCAAGCATATTATTACAGTTGTAACAAATAGCTGGCAACAAAAAACAAAACAATCGATAAATACCAACAGAATCCTGCAAAAAATACCAGTTTGCGCTTATATGGGCACATTGAGCATTGCCGTAGTTATTATTGGAGCTGCTTACCGGACTATAAATAAGCGATTATGTGGACCCACTGGAACTGCTTACCGGACAAACCATATGCATAAAAAGTGCCCGCCGATAATTAAAGCAGCTTTAGTGGTCCAATGATTTACATCACTAGATGGCGCCAGCAGTAACAAGAGCTTTACTGTTTTAATGCTAAAACCCAGAAAAAACAATTATTACAGGTGTAACAAATAGCTGGCGAAAAAAAAAACTCGATAAATACCACAAAAAATGTAAAATCCAACAAAAAATACCAGTTTGCGCTTATATGGACACATTGATGATTGCGGTAGTAATTGCTTACCGGACTATAAATAAGAATGAACAGCAAAGCAAAAGCATTGTTTGCCCAGCTTTGTCAATTCTGAAGGTCCACCATGTTCTTGTTCATCACTAAGCTACCTATATCGCTCAACTATTAGATCTGTTCTCTTTGATAGGAAACTTGATTTACAACCTAGTCGAGCCCTTAGGTTAGATAAGGTAAGGGCGACTGTTAGCTGCCGTTGTGATACCGCAGATGTCTCTATAGCCCCTCTTCTGAAATAATCCTAGAAGCATTCCTATCCAATTATCACGTACATCGTGCTAGCAATTCTCCTCGGACATAGGTTTAGAATCTAGCTCAGATAGGTTATGAAGGAAGTAATTTCCCAGATGCTTATTCCTACGACTACTAAGAGCCTCATAAGAACAGAAGAAGTGTTCTACTAATTTGACCTCTAATTCGTGTTTGCAGCAAAAGTCATGGCACGTCTCATAGTCTAACCCACAAATGTGGTGGGCGAATAAAATATCAAACTAAGATCTCCATAGAAGATCCAAAGAGATGCCCATCACCAATAGAATTAAACTTGGCGGTGGTTGGGCCATACCCTTCCCTACAGTCCCTGAACTGCAAACCACAAGAAAGTAGAAGTTGAATAACCGGGTGAACTAAAAGGTCTTCCTCACAATCGGGATCTGTGGAATCTATTCACAATGGAATGCTCCACTTGGAATAAAAGAACATAAGATGCCGATAAATAAGAGGGGCTTTGCTGATGCAGTGGTTGGCATGAGGCACTCCCATTACAGAGATCCCTGGCTCAAACCCACAAACCATCTAGCGTCGAAATTCGCAATTATTCTTTCTTACACAGTATCAAGGGTTGCGGTACAGCTTTTCCTTCATATATATATTTCCTATCCTGCAAAAACCCACCGAAGAAGAATGTATACCCACACATATGCAGGCCACTTGAGGCCTAAATAGTAAGAATAGTCATAAACTTTCGCTATAATGTGCTCCAGCAAGCACCATTACAGCACACAGCTTTCCAAAGAAGAATAAAAAGTACTGTAAAGCTCTCCACAAAAGCTCACTGCGATCCGCGAAGACACAAACCGCTGCCCTCATCTTGGGTTTCACCTTCGCCAATGGATAGCTTGGAAACACATTTGATAGCTGCGAACAATATGTGCACTAATCTAGAAGGTGAGCTTCTTCCTCTGGGACTTGATTTTAGAAGGCAGCGTATCGAATAAAATAAAATTGATTCCTGAAACCGACTCAAAAGAAAGAAGGCTTTTGTAGAGGCCCTAAGCTGCCAAGGGTAAAAAAAAAAGAAATGAAGAGCATAGTTGACCATACAAAAAATAAAAGCTTATCCACATTTGGGATATACTTCCTCTTAAGCACATTTTTGTATTAATGTCGCACACTGCCGGTGGGGCTAAAGTCATCCCCTATCCTCCCAATTTTTATTAGCGCAGTTGCACAGGTGCGCATTGCTCCTGTCATACATATGCAAGGCATTCTTTGAAACCATGAGAAAGAGTCATCTTAATATTCGTGGTGATGTAATCCCACGACTTTCCGGCAATAGTTCTAAGGTTACTCCAAGATACTTAACTTCTTTGCTTGTTTCTATGCTGCATCCCGATAGGGTTATACTCCTCATTCTTCGCAGTTAATTTTTAATTTTATTTTGGCATCGAGGTAACAAGATTTTTCGGAGTTACGCCATCTATTTTCGCGTACTCTCAAATTGATGATAATGGTATTTTTCACCACCTGAAAAAGGAATTTTTTTTTGCGGGCTCTATAAATTGATGCCTTGTCTTGTTGGAAAGTCCAATTATCCCCATAATGCTCTTCGGCAAAGTCAACAAGGAAACTGTCTTAAAGCTCTACATAGATGGCTGACAAAGGCTACAAAGCACAATGGAGACTTCCCCTCATACCGAAAAGCTGCCCAAATCATAAGCGATCCTCGGCCGTGATTTCGTTTCACTTCTCGCCAATATTTGTGACAGTGGTTGGGGCTATCCAAACTAAACTTTTTTCGTCCGAAAAACTTTTATTTCGGAATTTTGTGACCCAAAATTTATATTTTTCGGCAAAATCCAAGCTGGCGGTTATTTGACGATTCTGCATCTTCCAGATACGATGGGACCTAATGATCTTGTATTTCCAAGCAGGAGATATTTTTTTGAACCGCCAGACGAAAAATTTGGCTGTTACTAGGTCGTTGACCTTTGAAAGTCTATAAAATAAGCTGCATATAGTATTTTACTGCACAGTGCTTATAATTCACAACAGCTTCAAACTGTATGAGGGTTAGACTGTAAAATAAAATTTCACTCTTAGCAGCTTATATTACACAACGTGTTAAAACCATGTACTGCCTATATAGCAAGATTTTTTCCATATATTTGAAGATAATTTTTAACATACTTAGAATTTATTAAAAAAGAAATATATTATTAATATAAGTGAAATTGGTTTATCACACGTATTGCATTCGCTTTAATATTTAATTCGCTAAAATATTCCGCTATTACGGCCACAAAGACTTTTTTTTATTTATTTTTTTTTTTAATGTTTCGAGATTAACACGCTAAAGATACTTGATTATTATAAAAATGGAAAAACAATTTTTTTTTAATAATTATAAAGTAGAATTAATTCTAAGTTAAAAAGGCTTTGTAGCCAGAGCAACGTAGACTGTTTTGACCAGGCCTAAGTGGGAAACGCACCCACGACTGGTTTACTGTGCTCAGTAGTTCCAACCATTTAACTACCAACACCACACTAGCGGCCATTTAAAAAATTAAACAGTGGCTTTCAAAAGTTTTATAAGTCTCATCTTGAAAAAATAAAATAGTATTTATATAATGTAGGTACACATAGGACTCTTTGAGCAAATCAGATAAAGGCCTCCAGAAAGGATAAAGTGAACATTTTTACGAAGAATTCTTGGTCCGATAAAGATAGATCTCCAACGAAGAGCTAGGGAAGATATTTAACGACACAAGTCTAGCTGTTTCAAGTCACAAATATTTGGGTGGGCCGGACATGTTGCGAGAACGCGAAACCCAAATTTGAAAATAAAATCCGCTTAATTAACCAGATGAAAGGAGAGTATGTAAGTTGGGCGACCCCGATAAATGGAATCAAAGATGATTTGGAAAAATAATACGTCCTAAGCTCGAAGGAAGCTGTAAAGGAGAGAGATTGTGGTGAAAATATTATACGAAAGGCCAAAGCTGAATTAAAGCTGTAATACCAAGGATGATGATAATGATAATAAACTTAATAAGCACCATGAGTCCAGATCATCTCATCAGTAGTTGTACATCCTTGATGTCACTCAGAGTGTTTGGAGCTGTTTAGACATTTCCAGACAAAGCTCACTTAAAGAATTAATTTTATTATCTGCTCCACTTAGTTACATTGGCTTCAGACTCTCTCGTAGAGTGTGCAAAAATAGAGGCTCCATCCGGACTTCAACCAGTATATACATCCGCAAATTTATAATTTCCAAAATGCGTGCTAAACTTGCTTGTATTCACTTTTCAAACGCACATATCGAAACCTAAAAAATTGCTAAGTCCAACGAAGCACACACCTTCTGGAGCTTCCTCCATCTGTTCGAGGTTCTTCTCTAGCGCCATGCAAACCACTCGACGCACTCAAGTGTGCAACACTTTTTGCATGCGTTGCATGGAAGCAACTTAAATACTCTGCAACGTTTTATTTTTGCATCTCCCCCTTTATTTTTATTTTTTTTTTTTGAGTCAACCCGAGATGACTCACTCACTCAGTCAGTCAGTTAAGTTTCCTGCCTGCCTCAGCAATTATATCATTTTCAACCGCTGAGTGGCTCTGTCTGGTGCCACAGTTGTGGGGGTTCGGGGAGGATGCACAGTCAATGTTGCTACTTGTGCGAATGGATGGTGGGGGGGTTTGGCTCACTCCCATCTCTGGTAGCCGTCTGAGTTTTATTCGTGCGTGCAAAATTTTAAGCTAATTTGCAGAGATTTATTTTTTATGCCCGCCTAATTTTGTTAAATAAAACTTTGTTTGTTGCTTATTACTGTTTGACAGTGGCGGATCGACTAGGCGCGGGTACAGCAGTTCTGTGCCCACTTTAATGGCTTGTAACGTGTTGTGGGATTGACAGAGGAGGATTGATAGGGAACGATTACTAAATATCTAGAAGACCCTTTCAAAGTAAAAATATCTGGAATTTTTTTACACTACTAGCTTATAGTAGCCGTTGGACAGGTAAAGACACTGCTTCGCCTCGCAACGTATCCAATACCCATATTGCTTATTACTTGATGACAGTGGCGGATTGAAAGGGTGCGGGTACAACAGTTCTGTGTCCACTTTAATAGCTTGTAACGTGTTGTCGGGTTGACAGGCAACGAGTACTAGGGCGCCGAATTACAGACGGTGGTGGATCTAGAGAGCTGAGACCCCTAAGTCACCGCATCCTTTGTTGCTTATTATAAAATAGCGGATTAACGGGGCGCAGTTATTAATTATCTGAAGCCAGTTTTGCAGCAGAAATATCGGGAATTTTTGTTACCAATTGCTAGTTAATAATAGCGGTTAGACAGGTAAGGACTCTGCTTCGCTTTGCCTAGCAACATGTACAATACTCTTATTGCTTATTACTTGATGACTGTGGCGGATTGACAGGGCATGGTTATTTCGAGCACATCTTTGCTGAAATGAGCATCTTAAACTTTTATTGCTTCTTCCCTAATGACACTGGTGAATCGACTAGGCCCCCATAAGGAGCCTAATTACTAACAGTGGCGGAATCACAGCTCTCGGGTACTATAGAACTGAAGCCCATAAGTAAAGCGTTTTCCAATAAGAGATGTTTTTTTGATATTCAAAGAAAAATGTAATTTTTTGAGATAAATGATCGGATGTTTATTTCGTTATAAAGAGGAAAGTATGCCGTTAAAAATGAAAAACAACATCAGTCAAATGGCCACCACAACCATATCCTTTTCATGAAATTTTCCATAACCAAATCGCAAAGTGGCTGCCCTATGTCCTCGATAGCCTCACAAATTCTATCTTTGAGGTCTTAAATCGACGCTGGGCTGTTGGCGTAGACCTTATCTTTCCCGTGGCCTCAAAGGAAGAAGTCGCAAGCTGTTAAATCACAAGATCTCGGTGGCCAATTGTGATCACCTCTTCAAGAGATAACACGGTCCGGAAACTTTTTCCGTAAAAGAGCAATGGTTTCGTTGATTGTTTGGCACGTAGCGCCGTCTTGTTAAAAATAAACGTTGTACAGATCAATACCATCCAACTCCGACCATAAAAAATCATTAATCATCTCTCGATAGCGCAATCCATTCACTGTAACTGTTGATCCAACCTCATTTTCGAAAAAAAAAACCCCACCGGACCATAAACCGCACCAAACAGTCACACGTTGGGGATGGAGACGCTTCTCAACAATAACTCTTGGGTGCGACAATTTTGCTTTTTGGCGTAGCCACCAAGTTGGAAATGGGCCTCATCAGTCAAGGTGATTTTTCGATGGAATTCCAGATCATTTTCATGCATTTCAAGGACCCAATCTGCAAAGACACGACCTTGTTGATGATCGGCCAGCTTGAGTTCTTGTGTTAACTAAACTTAATAAGCCTTAAGACCCAAGTCTTTATGCAAAATAGGTGTAATAACGTTTGTGGAATGCCCAATACCAAAGAACGACGAGGAATGGACGAACCTGAGTTTTCTTCAACACTTTGGGCTACAGCAGCAATATTCTCAGTTGTTCTTGTGCGACGTGCACGGGTTTTATTCTTCACATCACTAACTTGTCCCAACAGCTCGAATTTTTCCAACAATTTCTGTATTGCGGTCCGACAGGGTGCTTCAAGACGACCCAAAAATGCTTTAATTTTGCGAGCTGTTACTGCAAGATTTTCACCATTTTTGTAGTGAATTTTAATAATTTCAATGCGTTGTTGAAGTGTGTATCCTTCCATTTTTAGTAATGGTAGTTTTTACTTGTGCGAAAATGGGTCGGCGGTAAATGAGGGCAAAACGAAGTATATGCTGTCGACAAGTAGGGACGTGCGGCGGCTTGAGTCCCAGATAACGGCCGACAGCTATACTTTCGATGTTGTCAAGGAATTCATCTACCTTGGCACCGCCATTACCACCGACAACGATGTCAGCCTGGAGATCAAGCGCAGAATCACTCTTCGGTCTCAATAGGCAATTAAGTAGTAAAGACCTCTCTCGCGCGACAAAACTATCACTCTACAAGGCACTCATCCTTCCAGTGCTTCTTTACGGCGCGGAAGCCTGGACCGTATCGCTAACTGATGCAGCTGCCCTGAGAGTTTTCGAGAGGAAAGTACTGTGCAAGATCTTTGGTCCTATTCGAGTTGGCGATGACTACCGCATCCGCACCAACCAGGAGCTGTAGCAGCTCTTCAACGACATGGACGTTGCTCAGCGGCTTCGCTGGCTCGGGCATGTCGTTTGGATGGACGAGGATGCTCCAGCTAGACGTGTGTTCGATGCCGTAGTCAGCGGCCGTAGGCGGAGAGGACGACCGTGTTTGCGTTGGAAAGACAAAGTGGAAGAGGCCCTGTCTTCGCTCGGTGTGACCAACTAGAAAAGGCGCGCGCAATGCAGAGGCGCCTGGAGAGATGTTTTAAGGCAAGCCGTAATCCGGTAATCGGGTTGTTGTTGTTGGCCACATAAGAAGAAGGGGGAGTTTCTACTTGTCAAATGTCAAAGAATAAAAGCTTCAAAAGTGACAGCGACCGAAATACCGGGTGATTCAAAATAACACCTCTTGTTGGAAAAGCCCGTATGTGTATTCCTTATTATTACTAAAGTCCTGAGCCCATTTTCGCCGCAGAGAATATCTTAAACCTTCGTTGCTTCTAGCTGTTGATAGTGGCGAATCGACTGTGCGCGGAAAATAGCGCCCCGAATTACGCCCCAGTAGCGAATTCACAGCTCGCAGGTGCTAGGTCGCTAAAACCCGCACAAATATACCCAGCTTACAAGTCCTTCTACTTCCCACTCTTTTTTAATAAAATTAGAACATAGTGCCCGCTTTCTTTCAAATCCGCCCCTGTCTCCTGCTTTACTTGCGTATTTTTGTTGCTTTCTTTTCAGTTTTAATTTGTATTAGATTTGAAAGGCTTTTTATTGCCACTGGCAGCGCATGACACGCGGCAGCTTTTGAAGTGAAGCGGCAAGTGGTAATTACACACACTCACATACATTCACACACACACTCACTCATGCACACACACACACACACACTCATTCATTCATTCATTCGTTTATACACTCACACTCACTCACTCCTCCCACTCGGATATTAATGGCGTGTGCGGCTTAGTTATTTTCATTTGCTGTTAATTTGGCAAAAAACATCGCGAGTTTCAGCTTTTGATCATTGAACATGCATTACGAATATTTTATTTAAAAAGTTTTTCTGCTTTACTGAGCATTGTTACATTCAGCAATGAAACTTCCTAACCGGAACTAAATTATAAGCCAAATTACAGACATTTGTAAAGCACTAGGCTGCTGGGGGGTCTTTGTGTGTGTGCTTCCTTGAGGGGGTTAGCAACTTTTTAAAATCGATAAGATGGTTGGAGTAAAGGGGGCAGGGTGGTTTGGAACGGCACTACAAGGATATTAGCTTGATTTTGGAACAGACTTGGTTAGATTGGTTATGATCACAACTCTTATCCAAAAAGAGACGAGTAAAAAAAGCTGCGCCTTATAACTTCCATAGCAAATGGTTTTTATGGGTGTAATTTATTGATTAGGCTTAGGAGACCCCTTTAGGCCCTATGCTCCACTGAAACTCATGGATAGAAGAAGAAGTACAGGAGACCCCAATATGGATAGAGCAGATGTTTCACCTTTAATCTGCATACAAAGCTATCGATATGATTCAAAAACATATAAATTCAAAATTTGATTTTAAAAGTAAAGGGAAAGCAATTTTTTCATATTACCAGAATGCCAGACATGGTCAAAGGTTGCTTGAATATCAAGAAATACTACTAATAATTCCCACAATTCATGACTTTTCATAAACCCAAACTGATATTTCATTATTATTTTTGGGCTGTTTTATTGTCGCGCATAAATGTATAATGGCAAAAGTGTAAAGCGTTCAACAAACAGCTAACACTTAATAAATCTGGATACTTATGCCCCATCTATACTGATGGTTCGAAGATGTATGAGTCTGGTAAGCGGCTAGACTTATTGTCACCTTGGACGTTCCGTGGGGTGGCGGGATTAGAATATCCACCTCAGTGTTGCCCTGCTTGTCGTAAGAGGCGACTAAATGGGAATCTTCAGGAAATGGGTGCGTGACGTGATGCTTTAAGTTGGACAAGAGAGCGTAAATGTTGGTCACATTCGACTGGAGAGTGGATGCTGACAGGAAGTCGTTTTTATGCGGTGTCGGCGGATGATTGAAACACGGATGGCAGATGGGTGACCAGTCCCGGGCATTTCATGCCGAAACTGGCGGGGTTCCCCAAATCCGAGTCTGTCAGTACTGAAAGGGTAGGGCAAACCGAGCCCTTAATTTCGGTACCACGGGTTGAGTATACTTCCAAGCGTACTAATTGAGGTCGGCCCCCTGGTGGGAGTATCGTTGTGGCCGTGGTTGAAACCCAAATCGCGGGTAGAGTCAACTTGGCTCGGCGTGGTGTTGCGATCTCATCAGGGTGCTGCTAGCCATGAAACAGAAGAGCTGATAGATTCATCTCGCCACTCACCAAGGGGGAATTGCATGCCCGAATACATGCGATCAAATTGGTACCAAAGAAATATCAGTCTCGGTTGATTGCTCTGAGTGGCGTTAGTTTGGCGCTTAATCCAAAATCATTGTGTTATATATACACTCAAGTTGCATGTTTGAACGCCGTGGTTTTTATCCTGCAAAAGGAACATACCACGCTAAATAAAATCCAGAAAGACATCGGTTATATTGTCACCTTGGACGAAAGTCAATGGAACATTGTAATTCTTACCGATATTCCGACTGCAATTAAAGCTCTGTCATCGCTTACCATAAAGAGTAAACTAATAATAACCCTCCGCTGGGTTCCGGGTCACTCAGGTGTGTCTGGTAACGGCTTGCGGTTACGGAGATAAAGAGACCATTACAGGACGTCATATCACAAATCAGGGAGACTCCTAAAGCTCTGGCGAAAAAAGAATGGGATAAGGTGTCCAAAGCGAAGATCTGAGCTCCCGCGTTTCCATTAAAACCGGACTATAGTAGGATTGTGGTAGACGTTGTAACGGGGCATTGCACCATAGACAATAGGCTGAAAGGTTGCACGTTCCCCATCACGATTTCTGCCGCAACTGCGGAGACGAAGAACATACACAAAGCATCCAACCTGCTATGCGACTGCCCGGCGCTTCTAAGACGACAAACCCAGTTTCTGCGTAAACTATTCTTTGAAGATTTGTATAGTCTAGCCTATGTGCCCATAGCGAAACTGGCTGCTTTCGTCGAATCCTCAAAATGGTACTGCAACATGAGAGGCTAAGACGTTTAGGGATGTCCTATAGTTTTTAATCCTCCTCCACAATCCCTCACTTTCTTCAAATCCCTTCTTCCCCTTCTTTAATAGGGCAACAAAATGGACCTCAAGGTCTCTGGTTGATCTCAGTCACTGAGCTCTCCTATACAATCTTACCTAATCTAGCTTCTGCTTGTGCTTTAGTTCCCTCTTCAAAGATTCCCAATTTGAGCGTGTAGGTAACGAACTCAAGAAACTTATTTATTACAGTGCCCTGGCAGTACAAGGATATTGCGATAACCAGGATTCCCATTTGGTCGGACTACTAAAGAATACAAAATTATATTTTGATAAAGGAAAACTACAAGAGGAGCATTGGATTATGTTATTTATCGTTTCCAAAGCAGTAGAGTATTTGTATAGAGTATTTACCAGTCGCTATAAGCCAACTGACTTATTAAAATATTAATTACTTTTAACACCATTGCAAGACTCAAGTGTGGGCGCTTTTCAAAGTGGGCGTGTCCGCAGCCCTACGAAATTTACAAACCATATTTAGACTGTTTGCTTTTGAACTACGCTGCGTATGTGTAATATTTGTTTAGACATTTTGTAATATATTATTATTATTTGCATATGCAAATTTGAAATATAAACATATGTTCTACAATAATTTTATATAATTTTTCGTTTAAATAAAATAAGCTGTAATAAATAATTATTAGTTAAGTGCGACTTAATTATTAACTGCATTAAAAAATAAAATCTAAAATAGTTTTGTAAACATATTTGTTTTTAGCCCTTAAGGCTTACAAGTAGCGTAATTGGCTAAACTAATAGATTTTTTATAACTTTTAATGAAATTTTATTTTAAAATTTTTGTATCTACATATAGTTTAGTGCTGTAATATTGCTCTAGCACAATTAACACATTTTTAACACCAACAACTTGGCCAGGTCAAAACTTTTTTGATTAAAATGATGGACAAAGTTTTGAGCCCTCCAATGGAGGCAACAAGTGGAGGCTTTGGCAGCCCCTTCCTGCCTTCCAGCACCGCAACAGTCTTTATCTCTTGGCCAGTTTGAAGCCATCAGGGGCAGTTAGGCGAGTTACGAAATAAATTACAAAAAATAATAATAAGCAGAATAAAAACAAAAAAAAAACAAAAAATAAAGACAAAAAATTGTACAATAACAATCAAGTAAAGTGCGGTTGCAACTTCAAATGCCTCCAGTTGTTTACAGTCCAAAAACTTTAACCAGAAAAGCTGCAAAAATTTAAATGAAGTAACGTCGAAGTTTGTATGCTCTGCAGAAATAAGTATTAAGATATGAGATCATGCCTAAAGCATGTATTGGACTTGCCTGGACAGAAGCAGCTTTAACTTCTTCCCTATCAGTCTATCATAAGAAATTCTTAGTGTACTTAATCCACATTTTATCTAGAAATGGAACAGAGGTTGGTCCCTCAAGCGTGGCAACAGTTTCGATACCTACTTATCATTGCTAGTAAAAAGTCTTTTGAAAAAAGTAAACAAATTTTACTTTTTTCAGAATTTTTACGAGAAATTATAAAAAACAGATTATTTAGGGACTATATTCAAAATTTCGAGATAATTTTATATAACAAAATAAAATAAATGAACTAGTAAGAGTTCTTAAAACTTGCGAATTAAGCAACTTGAGGCAATCCCATTTTTTACATTGTAAACTTTGCGACCTCTCCAAGGTCATTGAAGGAAATGAGAAAACATCGAATTTGCTTAAGTAAATTTTCTACTATTATTTACTACTAATATGTTAACCTAATCTATAATAATAATAATCAGTAAAATATGTTATAAATGTTGGTCTTTTTTTGCGATGTCTTAATCGATCGATTAAAATCGATCATTTTTCAAGCAAAGATTTGCTCTCATTGCTCCCATTTAGAAAAAATTTGGCAATAATACCTACACTAAACTAACGAAACTAACGCTTTAAAGCACAAGACTGTAATAATAATCTGTTATACTAAGCTGTTTTAGGAATCTGTTATACTATGAGAATGTGTTATAAAATGAGAGAAGCAACTGGTTTGGATAACTTCACTTGGGGTGACTATTAACATTATTAATAATAATTTCCCATAAGCATAAAACACTTTAAATTTCCGAAATTATGTCGATAAAAGAAGAGTATTATTATTTTGACATTAAAATTAAAAAAATTTAATGAATCTCAAGTGAAAGAATTTCAAGGAGTTTTTAGAAAATAATTAAAAACTACATTGGATGTCCTACCACACATTATTGTTATTGAAATACCATGCAGAAACCTGAGAGTTTCAAAATTAAGTATTTTGAGTCTTCGTTTACTGTACTAAGCAGCTGCTGTTACTGCTGGCGCCATCTAGAGGACAATTGCTCTCCAAAAAAAGTAGATTCGTCGTCGAGGTAAATCCGGAATATATTCGTGCGGGTCTCCTTTATTACAGCTTAGCACAAATGTGCAAAGATAGCGTTGCATTTCATGATTAGGTGTTCCTTTTCAGTTACAGAGTAGACTTGATTGATACCGCGCAACGATGAGCCGAGAACAGGACCGCAGGGCAGCGATACTGGAGTCACTACGCGCCGGGAAAACACCGAAGGAGATAATTCAATGGTTTGGAAAACGTCAGAATGATCGATGGATCTGCCAAGATCCTGAACAAGTGCCTACTGTCATGCACACGAAATTTCCTGCTTCAGTCATGGTTTTGCGTGTCGTAAGCAGTGATGGGGACGTCATGCCACCCCACTTTTTCGAGCAGGGGCTTCGGTTGAACGCCGAAGGATATATCGAAGTACTGAGATCAGTTGTGAAGCCTTGGATAGACCGAGTGACCGCTGGAAGAGAATACGTGTTTCAGCAGGACTCTGCACCAGCTCACAAGTCCAGAAAGACTCAGGCTTGGCTGTACGAGAATATGCATCACCACTGGTCCCCAGATTTGTGGCCACCGTCCAGCCCAGACTGCAATCCTCTCGACTACTACGTGTGGGGCGTAGTTGAAGGAAAGGTGAACAAGACATCTCACAACACAAAGGACGCCCTGAAGGCCAAAATCATGGATGTGATGACCAACATGAACAAAATGGAGGTGAAACGGGCCTGTTCTCGATTCCGGTCCAGGCTTGAGCGGGTAGTTGTGGCTGAAGGCGGCTATATTGAATAATTAGGATGTTCCATACATGTACTTAATTCGTAAAGCATTTCTTGAATAAATAACATTTAAACATAATTATTGATGATATTTATTTTTCATTGAATTTTCCGGATTTACCTCGACGACCCTGTACTCGTTTAAAAAAATATGAAACGCTTGAAATTTCTGAAATTTCTTCGATAGAAGAAGACATTTAGTCTTTTTTTATATCAAAGTTCAAGAACTTCAGTGTATCTCAAGCCAAAGATGTTTTATTGGTGAAATAATAAAAATATAGTAATATTTTAACAAAAAAAAAAGCAATTTAAGGAGTTTGACAATTTGAGGAGTGACAATTTGATTTTTGTCTTTTTTGTGAACACATTGAGCGAATCCGATATTTATAAAGCTGTAAAATATTATATATTGTATTTTATTATTAAAAAGCACGAAGAAACTTTTATTCAATAAAATAATATTACGAAATTGTTTAGCTCGAAAACATTCAAAGTTTTAATTTTATATAAGAGCTATCGCTATCTTTTTTCGACAGATGTTGAAAATATTTTGGAATATTTTGTTGTTGTTATTATAGTCCCAAAACGCTTAGGGCTCTGAAATAAAGTCAAAGAAGCCCTTAGAGCTAATAATTTTTAAATTTATCTAAGTTAGTTGACATTCTAGGTCATTTTTTTTTGAAATGGCATTCGAGTACAGCAACTTCGAAAATTAAAAAATATTTTCTGGGTTATTGGAGTCATATTTATTGGATCATATTTAACTCCTTAGAGTAATATCCCAACACGCACTAGTAGAGTGTCTTAAATTATCAGATAAATTCGAACAAAAAATTTAAAAAAAAAAAGGAAAAAGGCACTTAAACTCCCCAAACAAACTAATCCGCATCACTAGCCCGGTTGGAAACAGAAACACTGCTATGGGAGCTATATAATTTAACCCCGATATCAATAAATTTGTTTCCAATGGAAAAATATGGGATCTATTCTGAGATCTAGGCGTTCAAACGGACAGACGGACATGGCTATATTGACTTCTCTGGTCACCCTGATCATATTTTAGGTAACTTTGGGGTGTATCCGAAGACTCCTTCTATATGTTACCTACAATTTCGGGTTGTACAAACTTACTATACCCTTTGTACCATACGGTACAGGGTATAAAAACAAAATCTTAAATAATTTATTGTAATTTATTTTTTTAATTTTTTTTAAAGTAAATTTACTAAAACTTTCTTTTATTTAAAAAATGTTTAGTTTTTTTATTCCTTTAGCAAATATGGATTGTTATAGAAATTTCTAAATCAAATCGAATATTTTGTTATCGATAACTCATTACGTAATCTCATAATCGTAATGGCTCGCTTTACTTTTTTTTTACATAATAACTATGATCTTTAATATGGTCGACTTATAAGATTGCTCTTTCACCAAAGAGTATTAAAATTACAAAAGTACGTTGCAAATTATCTGCGTCACTGTCGCAACTTTACAACAACAACAATAACAACAACAACAACAACAAATAGAGGCAAGAAATTGGCATCATTTCAATGCGAAACTTATTCAAAGTCAATTGCCAACAGGCAACAACAACAACACGAAGCATTAGAGCCAAAAGCTAAACCAAGTGACAGCCCCTACCAAAAATCTTGGAACTAACCAGTCACTAACCGCACATAAACCAACGCCCCACACACAGATACACTCACACAGATACTCACACACACAAACGCGCCTTCGGATTCAGATTCAAATGAACATTTGAAACATTTTCATGGAAAAGTTTCTTTCACAGTTGTTGTTGTTGTTGTTTTTGTTGTAGTTCCGCGTGCGCGGAAATCGTAATGAATAATTTTTTAACTTAAGCTTATTTTTTTTTTTTTGCCTTTAACTGCCTGGCCACGATTGCGTTGGCAACGTTTGGGGAGCTGTTTGGAATCTGGTTCGGGCCAAGTTTTGAATTGTCGGCAATGCGACGACGACGACGTCGACGGCGACGTCGACTTTGTTGACAAGTTTGCTCTGAGTGATTGGACAGTGGCGTTAGATATGCAACAAACTAGGGGCCAAGGAACTGATTATTTGGTAGAGACTTCTAGAGCTCTTTGGACCATTTCCATAAAAAGTTCGAAAAAATAAGACTTACTTAAATAATACATTCGAGAGTTATTTAACTTGGTTAGGCTCCTAAAGGCCAATACGCAGCATTGCAAAAAGCATCAAGCAAAGAAAGAACTGCAAATTATTTTGGAAGCAAACAGTGCTGCCCATTTTTGAGACAATTGATAGCAAGATGACGCCAGTCTGAGCTATTTTGATTTTTGACATATAATCCAGATTCAATAATCTCAAAAATAAAATCCGGCATTGATTGTGTATCAGTGCTATGAATCGGCTACCTAACCAGATAGACAATTTTTATTATTCAAATTTATTAAATATTGAATTTTCGTTATTTTTGCAATTTGAAGCTCAGTACGCAGACAAGAAAAAAGAACTGAAAGAAGCTATTGGAACTTATCGCAAAAAGCATCAAGACAACACATCAAGACAAACAGTGCTGCCCGTTTGAAAATTGATAGCTAGATGGCGCCAGCCCAAGCTGTTGGGGGCTTTGACATCTGATTCAGATTCAACGATCTGAAAATAATGAAAAGAAATAAGATGTGACCTCCTTATGTGTCTTTGCTATGAGATAGCTCAATTTTATTATTCAAATTTATTTATTATTGAATTTTCTTTATTTTTTATATTAAAGGTTTAGTACGCTGCCTGGGAAAAAGCTCTGCAAAAACTAATTACAACTTATTTTATACACAGCATCGCAAAAAGCATCAAAACAAAAAAAATGTAAAACTATTTTGTAAGCAAAAAGTGCTGCCCATTTTGTACACTATTGATAGCTAGGTAGCGCCAGCCTAAACAATTCGGGTATTTGACATCTGATTTAGAAACAACGAACTTAAAGTAATACAAAAAAATTAAAATCTAACCTCTTTATTTCCCTAACCCGAATAACCATTATTAGTATTTTAACGAATTATATATATTTTTATACCCTGTACCGTATGGTACCAAGGGTATATTAAGTTTGTGCAAGCCGAAAAAGTATGTAACATATAGAAGGAACGTCGGAGACACCCCAAAGTTACCTAAAATATGATCAGGGTGAATTGAGAAGTCTGTCCGTGTGAACGCCTAGATCTCAGAGATGGTAAGAGCTAGAGTTACCAAACTTTCACATTAGATCCCATATTATTCCATAGGAGGCAAGTTTATTTTTATTTGATATCGGAGTTAAATTATATAGCTCCCATAGGGGTGTTTGAGACGACCTCGATAAAAAAAATAAGTTTTAGATGAATAATTCGTTTGTTTATGAAGATATCGTAACCAAATTTGGTATTCAAAAGTGTTTTATAGTTCCCAAACACTGTACCAAATTTGATCGAAATCGGTTGACTATATCATATAGCTCCCATAGGACCGATCGGCCAAAATAACTTTTTTAAAGAAAAATTCGCTATATTTCGTTTTTTAATAAAGATATCGTAACCAGATTTAACGTTTGGAAATTTTTTAGAGCACTTAAGCAATGTGCCAAATTTGAACAAAATCGGTTGACTATATCATATAGCTCCCATAGGTCCGATCTTCCAAAAAATCGATTTTTTAACAAAATTTGTTGTGTTTCGTTTGTTTGTTAAGATATTGAGACCAAATTTGACATTCTTAAGTTTTTTATAGTTCCTAAGCACTATACTAAATTTAATTTAAATCGGTTGACTAGATCTATATAGCTCCCATAGGACCAATCGGTGCAAAAACACGTTTTTTATACGAAATTCGATGTGTTTTGTTTGTTTGTAAAGATATTTGAAATAAATTTGGCATTCAGATCTTTTTTAAGGTATTTAAGCATTGTGTCAAATTTTATTGAAATCGGTTGACTATATCATATAGCTCCCATAGGAATGATCGGTCAATAAAAAAATGTTTGCTTAAAAATTCTTCTGTTTATGGTTTTTTGTGAAGAAATCGGATTTTATTACAAGCTAGTGGTACAGGGTATCCTAAAGTCGTCCGCGCCCGACTTTACGTCTGCCATTTTTCATAATAAAAGAAGCCAAAATCCAGAGATCAGGCATGTGTGTTGGCTACTTTGTGATTTTCTAAACAAATAAACCTTTTTTATAATTAAAATTTATTTTATTATTATTAACTATTATTTTTATTTTATTATTTATTATTGAATTCAAATATTTATTTTTCCTTTTTTAAGTTCAGTACGCAGCTTGAGTAAAAAGTACTGAAAGAAATAATTACAACTTATCGTAAAAAGCATCAAGATAAAAAACAGGAAATTATTTTGTGAGAAAACAGTGCTGCCTAATTGATGGCTAGGTGGCGCAAGCCAATAAACAATCGAAGCTCCGGATGTACGTCTTTGATATGACTCGGTGGCTTTTAATTCCCTAACCAAACAGACCATTATTATTATTTAAATTAACATATTATTGTTTCTTCATTATTTTTTTGTATCTACAAATAAGCCTGAAAAAACACTGAAAGAAACAATCACAGTTTATCGCAAAAAGCTTTAAGACAAAACACTACCCATTTTTTTTGAGCAAAAAGTGATGCCCATTTTTATAATAATCGATAGCTAGATGGCGTCAGCGCTAACACAAGAAGCAAGCAAGAAAGACAGCTGTTTGTTTAAAAAAGATAACCGTGTTACAATTGTACAAACTAAGATAAAAAGTATTCTCCATAAATTACATTACTTGCGTTTTAGGCCATACTACTGAATTGAAAATTTAGGCTAAGAAAATACAAAAATCTATTTTTATTAGTTTTTTGCTTACCGGAAATTGTTGTTACTATGAAAATAGCTTAAAGCAAATAAAATTATATTTTTATAGAACTTTTACATTTCAATTACTTTGATCATATAGGTATATGATTAAAATTTCCGAACCAAAACCAGCCGTTTCTAAAATAGTCGCAAATAATACAAAAAACACCAAAAAATATTTCCATTTTTTAACTTTAAGGTGGCCATTGTTATTGAGCCAATAGATCTACGAACTTTAGCTTTTTAAGTTATAATTGGTAGTTCATTTTATTGCCAACAAGTTTAATTTAAAAATCATGACTCCAAGTTTAATAGAGAAAAAAAAGTAAAAAAATAAAAAAAAAAAAAAAATACAAAAATTCGGAAACTTAGAACAACGCCCCACACAAAACCTGATAGTTTTATCAACTAAGTATTTTATTTCAGCAGATGTCGTTTTTGAGCCTTCTTTTACTATACTAAACAGCTGATGTTACTGCTGGCGCCATCTAGATGTCAATGGGCAGCACTGTTTACTTAAAAAGCTGCGTACCAGAAAACAAATATCTAAGCCATAAGAATTTTGCTTGTTTTTTTAATGCTGCTAAAAATACAAAATTTTCGTCCAGGCCCCCCTTTTTTTGAACATTACGCCACTGTCCTGTCACAGTGTCACAATTATAATAGGAAGCAATGTACTGGAGCATTGGGCGGGCGCTAATCTTGTTTCTTTTGATATCAAGAAATATGCAACAATTGTTCAGAAAACAAAAACAAACAACAAAAATTGGTGCTCTACTTGTATTAAATATGTAATCTTGCAATTACGAGGAGTACTGCGAAATATCCAAAAGATTATGAAAATTCCTTAAACCAGTAACTTGATTTCCCAATGTTCAATTAGTGGCAACAAGGAAAGCTGATAGATAGTCTTAGAGCATAGCTCATATTAAATGGGTTAAGAAAGGGGCAACTGTAGTGTGAAAGATTACACAGGACTACAAAAAAAGATCTGGAACTTAAGCACATTGTGGTTCTGATATAAGTTTGGCTCAGAGTCCTAATATTGCAAGGATACCAGAATATGATTTCTGAATATGTGTCTGAGTAGGCTGCTTTTTTTGATTCTCTGAACCGATAGACCCTTTTTGTTACTCAAATTTATTTATTATTGAACTTTCTTTATTTTTTCTATTTATAGTACAGAACAGTGCTGCCCATTTCTTGGACAATTGATAGCCAGATAGCGGCTGCCTGAGCTTTTCGGGTTTTCAGCATCTAATTCAGATTCAACGATCTTAACATTATGAAAAGAAACTGGAATCTGATCTTCGGATGTGTGTCTTTGTTGCGAGTTGGTTTCTTTTGATTTCCTAAACTGTTAGACCTTTTTTACTATTCAAATTTTTTTTATTGTTGCATTTTCGTTATTTTTTATATTGTTAAAGTTCATAAGGCAGCTTGGAAAAAATCGCTATAAGAAACAATTACAACTTTTTTTGCACGCAAAGAAATTTTTTGCATAATGTCAGTGAGCAAACAGTGCTGCCCATTTTTAAATAATGCTTAGCAATCAAAGCTAGATGGCGACAGCAGGTAAAACGTTTATTTTGGTAAAGCGCTAAAAACAAAAAGTAAATGTGAAAATGAAAATGAGCTATTTTTTATACGGATAGGCAAAGTTTGCAAGTAGAATCCCAAATATTTTTGTACTTTAGCTATTTTTTGCTGTTTTATAAAGGTGACCGCCGCTGGTATGACAGATTTTTATACCCACCGCCTGCATGCCTGTAAAATTTAAGATCTTTAAAGATCAGAAAGTATTTGATGGACACGAAATTAAGAGAAAAGTCATATTTTTTTCCCCCCATTTTGGACTGTATTGTATTACATTAACTTTAAAATCTTATTTCCAATCAAACAAAGTATGGTGCAAAAAATTTCTTAGATATCTAAACATAATTTAAAAAAAAATATAGAGTCGGCCTCAATATAAATAGCTCTCAAATTTATTAAATTTATGATTCACTGTATCCTCAATATGTTTTTATCTTTCAGCTTACTAGCTGCAAGCAGCATAAAACTGAAAATGAAGTCAAAATTTTTTCATGAAAAAGGTTTCAAGACATTCCGAAAAAAAAAAAAAAACAGTTTTTCGAAACTAGGAAAAAAAGAGTCACTTTTTATTATTATTTTATTTTTCTTAACAGGAAATATTTCTGGATGTACTAAACTGGTTTTAATGATTTTTTTAATTGATTGAAAAATAATATATATGGTCGCTATTTATAAATTCATAAGCAATTTTTCTTAAGTTTTTGAAAGGAATTTTTCACGCAGTTCGCTATCAAAATAACTCTAGCTACAGTTTCACATATTGTACTAACACTAAAATAAAACAAATGACGTTACTACTGGCGCCATCTAGCTGCCAAGTGCTCGAAAAATTGGGCAGCACTGTTGGTTAACAAGAGAAGAGCGCTAAATTCTTTGCATTAGCAATAGCGTTTTAAAGCGTTTTGACTTTCTTTCAGGGTTTTTTGCGTTTCTGCGAACTGAGCTCAAGAATTTAATAAAATAGTATTGGTTCTTTTCGAAACATTGGGCGAAAACAATTTCCATTTTTTGCAAAAAATAATTTTGAGAGTCGGTTCACTTGCTCTAGAAGAATATTAGCAATAATTTCCAAAAATGGAAAATAGGACCAAAAGTCAACTCAACCCCAAAATGACGAACAAAATTTGAAACTAGAATAAAAAAAAATTTTTTGCTCTCAAAAGAAGCGAATGGAATTTATTTATTATGAAGCTGTGTTTCGCTTTGAATCGATGTGAATAAATATATACTGAGTTAAAAATCAACTATTTCGTACTTAAAATTGCAATTAAAACTTGATTTGGATGCAAGCCTAAAAATGAATGGGCAGCACTGGTAGTTATCTAGGCTGCGTACTAGAGAGCAAAGCTTTTTTTTCCAAAGAAATTTTGAAAGTTTTTCGTACCGGCAGTTTTGTTTTCTTCAGTGCTTTTTTGAAATATTAGTTCGTACATAAAAACGGGAAATCCACACATGATTTGGATGCAAGCACGAAAATCCAGAAATGTAGAATTTCAATCTCACATCGGTATATCAATTTTAAGTCTGAAGTTCATAAATTAAGACCATAATTTCTTGAAAAATAAGAACAAAAAATCATCAATGGCGTTTGATTACTGCTGGCGCCATCTAGCTATCAAGTGCTCCAAAAATGGGCAGCAGTGTTGGTTAACAAGGAAAGACCGCCAAATTCCTTTGCACAAACAGTTTTCATAGCGTAAAACGCCTTGTTTCAGGCATATATTAAACTTAAATTGAGATAACAAAATGCTACATATGAGTATGAAATATTTTTGAAACAAATTCTCAAGATTTTGATCCAAAATATATGCATCTTGAATCAAGTCCATTTTAACTCTTAAAGTACATACGTAAACTTCTTAAATCAAAAAACTTCTTAAATCAAAAAATCTTGTTTAGAGCACACTCTTAACCAAAATTGTAGAACCAAATTTAACTTTTTTCACTGCAGTCGCTCTTCCTCACTTTTGCTTTCCTATATTTGTTTTAAAAAGTGGTTCACTTCCAAACCGGTTTGCAGCCTTGGTTCAACGCAGCTAAAACAGCAGCTAAAAACAAAAAAAGAAAAACCATTTTTAACTCACCAGGTGATCGGACGAGACTGCCAAGCTGCATTATCTCATTTATCATAGTTGCGTCTAGTCCATAAGCCAGGCTAACATCGCTGCGAGTCCATTTAAACCAGTTCACCTAGCTTTTTTTTCCTTGGTCAGGTTGGCACTTTTTGCGTCTTATTGATGCCACTTCTCGAAATGCATCAAGCGACAGTTGGACAGACAGTTGGTCCGCTTTGAAGGCGCATTTCCGTGGCTATAATTGCCAGACTTTCCATGCTTCCTTTTGGGTTGTTTTTTTTCTGCATCCATTTGGTGGCAAACTTGTTTTGGATTATGTATTTGCTATTGAACCTGTTCGACTTGGATGTATGTGGCTCGAAATGGTTAGTTTGGTCGGTAGCGATGCGTCTAGATATGGCTGGATAACTTGCGAATTGCGCTGATTTAGTTGCATCCATGAACGAATAAAGTCCGCCTGGCTGGCACAGTGGTTGATATGTAGCGAACTATCGACCAAAAGTATGTAATTTACTGCTTTTTAAAGAAAAATCTGGAAGCTCCATGCTCCACTAAGGAGCCCAGTATATAAGAAGTAGTATTCTTAAGAGAAAATTCGTAGGCAGTGGAATTCTCGCAAAGATGATCTAAGCTATATAATGGTATATATAATATGGATTGGGCCATCCAAATCCTGAGAAACGCAGCCAAAGACAACTTTAAAAGAATGCAAATTCCAAAAAATTGCAGACAAGTATCTCGGTATTCATTTTGTTGGTGATATTATAGACGAACTAAGGGCCGTCAGAGGCGTCGCTTGAGTGCCGGACCCTGTATATTGCATTAATATTATACATTATATGCTTATATTAAGTCTAGAGATAAGTCTTTTGAAATACTTTATATTTATGGTGCAGAATTTGGAATTTGTAAGGTGGAACAAAATGAATTCTCAACAAAGCACATTACCTGACGTTTTTTTTTGCTGTAAAAAACATGCCATAATTTCTAAAGATATCCATATGGGGTATATTTCGAACACTTTATTTGGATTATTGGAGCTCACTTAATCTCTAAACGGCTCACAAGACCAGATACAATGCCAAGTAAATCTCAGTTAGTTAGTGTCATTATATGGTATCAAATAACATTTCAAAAAAATCAAAACTGCAGCTAAAAAAAGCTTTCAAAATTCTTGGGAAAAAAAGTTTTGCTCTCTAGTACGCAGCCTTGTTAACTACCAGTGCTGCCCATTTTTTTCTGCATATAATAACTAGATGGCGCCAGCAGTAAAATAATTTTAGCAATGAAACGCCATTGATGGCTAATTATAAATCTTTATTAATTTTAAAACTTGTAATACGATTTTTTTGTATATTTAAAGAACATTTCCTCGTTATTTTTTAAGAAACCATGATTTTAATTCAAGAGCTTCAAACTTAAAATCGGAAAACTTGATGTGAGAAGGAAATTCTACATTTCTGCTTTTTCCTGCCTGCGTCCACATCAAGTTTGAATTTCAGTTTTAAGTACGAAATAGTAGATTTTTTTTCGCAGTGTACATTTATCCTCGTCGATCTTAAGGAAAATATATTCCCATAATAAGTAAATTCCATTCGTTTTTTTTGAGCGCAAGAAATTTTATTTCATTCCAGGTTCAATTTTAGTTCGTCACATTTGGGTTGAGTTTTCTTTGTTCTGTAAAAAATTTTATAAAGCTTTTGATGTCATGTTGAAACCCTGACATGCTGGAGTTTTTGGACCTCGGATTCGGATTAGGCGACCAAAAAACATATAATAAACATGGTCTGAGCCCCGGACTCGAATAAAATTTTGTATGAGGTTTTTGGACCTCGGTTTCGGATTCAGCGACCCCGAAAACATATTGTAAACATGGTCTGACCTCCAGACCCGAAAAAAAATTGTTTTTTTGTGATGGATAAATACAAAAATTATCTAAATCAGTTTAGTACAACCTGAGATATTTGCGAAGTAGAGGTGCTTTTTTTAAATTTCGAAAGTCCGTTTCATGGTAAAAAATTGTTTAGAATGTCATTTAGCTATATTAAGGAATGAAGTTCCTTTAAAATTTTTGGTACCTTACCCCCAACTACCATTATTGCGAAAGTTCAAATAAAAAAATTTTGACGATTCATTTATTTTAATATTAAATTTTTTACCGCCCGAAAGAAAGCAAAACTTTGAAAACTTTTGAATTTTGAAGCAAAAATGTTTTTTGGACCGATTGTTTTAATGGTAGTTATATAATAAAGTCAACCGAATTTGATCAAATTTCGCACATTGCTTTAGTACTGAAAGATCTGAATGCCGAATTTGGCTCAAATATCTTCACAAATAAACGAAACACAACGAATTTTGTATAAAAAACGTTTTTTTGGATTTGTAATATGAGAGCTTTGACAAAATATAGTACAGTGCTTAGGAACTGTAAAAAAATTTGTCAAATTTGGTAAGGATATGTTAAAAAACAAAGGAATTATCGATAAAAAAAACTTTGGGTTTTCTTGAGGTCTTCTGAAATACACCTATGGGAGCTATATAATGTAGCCCGATATCCAAAAAGAAAAATAAAATGTCTCCTATGGAATAATATGGGATCTTATGTGAAAGTTTGGTTACTTTAGCTCTTTTCATCTCTGAGATCTAGGCGTTCACACGGAGAGCCGGCATGGGTCAACTTCTTAAGTCACCCTGATCATACTAAAGATGGGGGGTCTCCGATGAATTCTTCTATATGTTACATATATTTTTGGTTCGCACAAACTTAATACCCGCTTTGTACCATAAAAATTCTTAGCTTCAAGAATAAAAAAGGAAAGCTCTGCATATTAAATATAAGTTTATGCACATACTCGGTTTTTTGTCATGTTTTGCAAATAGCTTGGCATTTTATTTTTATATGTCGAATATTTTGCAATTTTTATTATTTTGTTCTCTTTTTATTTACTTTTAGACTTCATCTCGTGTCAATTGGAAATTTATAGGCAGCACTGTTTGGTCATAAACTCTGCCCGCATAACTTTTTTGCGCACAAAATTAGTCGCAAAACAAAATATGATAGTAAGCTGGCGCCATCTAGCTAATAATTGCCCGAGAAATGGGCAGCACTGTTTGTACATAAGCGTCATACATAAAATTCTTTTTGAGATGAAATGTTTTTAATCGCTAAGTAAGTAATGATCAGCTTTTATGCTATCAATATTTGTTTTACTTAAATACACATATCTTGGATACCCTTACTTACCTGTTCTTCAGGCCTCAGCTTACACACACTTAAGGCTATTTAAAAGCTCACGTTCCGACTGCTTTGAGTCACAAAAAAACTACTAGCTATTTGCTTAAGCAAACAATGCTGCCCATTCATTTGTGCAATTGCTAGCCATAGTAGATGGCGCCAGCAGTAACAACAGCTGAAAACACGCTATCCACATAATTATAGCCTTAATGATTTAATTACGCAGCTAGTTGGCTAATATTGCTCCACTGTGCGTTAAAAGCCTTTTTCCATTGAACATTTCCATGCGATTGCATAATGCAATCTACGAAGTATACGAAGCTAACTAAAAATTTTTATTTTTTGGAATTACGCATAAAGTTTCCTGTTATGTTTGGTTATAATTGTGTCATATTTGTAAACTTTGCACGCCGTAGAAACAGCATCATGACGATGTATAACATCATGATGATCATCATAGTGCACTGTGCAATTATGTCACACATGTGCTAATTAACACCAACTACTGTGTTAGTGTGTGTGCTTATTTCTGGCTATAATCAGCTACGCCTTTTTGGCCATTTGTAGTTGAGCTGTTTACTAATCGATGAATTGTCTGACCAAAAAGCATCAACTATATATTCCTATGAAATGACAGGCGCGCCATCAAATTCCATATAATTCACACAGCTACTCACATTGATACTCACACAGATACTCGTTAGAGCACGCACACACACCAATGCAAGACATAATTATGAAAATTTTCGTAGCGTGTAGTTAAAGCAAAATTTTCATGATAATATATAATGATATATGAAAATTGAGATAAATTTATTTGCATATTTTGGTTATTTAGTAGTAAGTATCTTTCAGATACATAATAACAGTGCCTGCTATCTGTAATTAAGTGCTATAATATTGTAAGTAGCTTGCTACATTTTGTATAAAAGATGGCAATAAAATGTCAACTTAACTACATAAAGTACTTACAAATACTAAGAAAGGTACAAAGCTATATAAAAGTAAGTAAATATGGCGGCAGTATTTGGCATTATAATGTCAAAATGGCTGACAACTCCATGGCATGGCAGCCATTTTCTAAGTACCCCCACCCAAATACACTTATGCTATATGTGTGTGTGTGTTCGTTCGTTCGTTGCCTTTAATTGCCTCAATGTGTGTGTGTGTGCAGGCTTATGTTTTTGGACAATGTGTGCGTGTGTGTGTGAATGTCAGGGGCGGATCCGGAAATAAGTTTCGGTAGGGAATGGTGACGTAGATGAATTTCTCTGTTCCGTCGATATAAGCTGGTAAGAGAGAGAGGCATCCGAATCTCAAAAGTTACCTCCCATATGATTTCGCGAAGAATTAGCTTACAATTTTTTCGACGCTAGAAAAGTTTGTGAATCCTTCAAGAGTCCTGTAGAGCTTACTGCGCCCATAGATATCTCTCAGAGCGCTTTGAAAATTTAATATTACACAATGGTCTTTGGATTTTAGATCTCTTCTCCCAAGTCGAGACACTGGTGGCAGCCCCTGTGAAAACCTCCGGTGGCAACAATGGTTCACGGATGGGTCCAAAACTTTGCAGGGTGTAGGTGTTGGAATCGTTGGACCCAATAACAGAATCTCTAACACAATGTGCATCTTGCCCAGCGTCTTTCAAGCGGAGATTCATGCCAAAGAGATCTGCGCCATTAGTATCCTTCTCAATGGAACTAGGGGCGCAAACATCTGTATTTACTCAGATAGCCAAGCTGCTATTAGGGCATTGTCATCCTGGCGCATCTTCTCCAGGATGGTTAAAGAATGCCAAAACTACCTCCAAACCCTGTCCGCCCGGAACAAAGTCGTGCTATGTTGGGTGCCTGGACTCTCTCCGGAGTGGATGGTAACACGATCGCTGACGATCTAGCACGACAGGGTGCCTCCACCCTGGCTACATCTCCTGCGCCGTTTACCATGATAAACAAATGGGCTGCAGAAGAACATAGGAGATACTAGTTCTTCTTACCGGGGCTGCGTCAAGCAAAAGTGCTTGTCAAACCTTTGAATTCAATCAAGACAAAAGGTCTTGACAGAGCGGAAGCACTAAGGCTCCTGGTAGCTTACCTATCTGGCCACCACACTGTCAGATACCATCTACAGAAAACTGGCCTTTCGTAATCTTCAGAGTGCAGACTCTGTCTAGAAGATGATGAAACCACCAGACATATTCTCTGTAACTGCTCAACGCTGATATGGGACATAGTCTGTCACATGGGAAAGGAACGGATTAGTCCCTTCCATCTCAGGTCAATACCAACAAAAGACTTACTGTTATTCAGGCGGAAAGCGGAAAGTCTTTTATTTTAATTTAAGGGTATGGTACAAAAGACCTTTTGGTCGCAGTGTGTGGAACCCTTTTTCGGAAAAAAGAAATAAAAATACTTCGCACATCCATAAACTATTTAACTCCCTGGCAACCCTCGTAATTATTGCAGCTACTGCATCTTTGTCAGATGTTAGCCAAATCCTTGTTTGTTTCTGTCCGATTTGTTGTTAGTGTCTATTAGACAGCTTTTCCACTGCTAATTATAACTCTTTATTGCTGGCACAGTTGCATAAGAGAACCCAATCCTAAGCTGAACGTACTTGCAACAGCAACAAAAGCGACAAGGACGACAACGGCAATAAAAGGATTTTACCAGCGCATCGTTTTAAATGCTCTTTCGCTTTTGCTGGTTCTTCGTAGTTGTTATAGTTCAGGAGCGCAGTCAGGGACAGGCTTGGGGGGTCAGCAGGACTTGTTACTTGCGAATTTTGAATATTTTGCTTTATGCAACACAGTTGTTTGTTTCCTAGAGTTCAAAATCAAGTAGAAATATTGATAAAATATTGATATATTGATAAAAGAAACTTATTTTTTACGTGTTACGGATGTTCTCATGAACCCGTCGATGAATTGAAAATCTGATTTTTGCATGTATTAGAGGTTGTCAATACGAAAGTTTTAATGCAATGTGTTTATGTGTATTAGTTAGTGAGATATCGTTTTTTGTGTCTATATTGTCATATATACAAAACTGGTATTGTTGTTAATCAATGTTCGATGTCCAACATCGTTTCAATCATTGAGAACTGTGAATGGCGTATTGTGTGCAACGTATCGAGAGGCATGTCAAAAATTTAATTTGTTGGAATGTGATTGATTGGGATCAAACTTTAGCAGATGCTTCTATTACTGCTCATCCATATCAAATGCGTGCGATTATTTTGGCAACATGTTTTCCATCAAATCCACCAGAATTGTGGATAAAATACCAAGATTATTTAGCAGAAGATATTTTGTTTCGAGTACGTCAAGTAAAACGTAAGCCAGTGATGGAATTTACGCCGGAAGATTACAACGAAGCTTAAATTCATATTGAAGATCTGTGTTTGGCGATGGCTAATAAAGCATTAGGAAAAAATGGCGGACGTAAAGTCGAGCGCGGACGACTTTAGGATACCCTGTACCACTAGCTTGTAATAAAGTCCGATTTCTTCACAAAAAACCAAAAACAGAGGAATGTTTAAGCAAAAATTTTTTTTTTGACCGATCATTCCTATGGGAGCTATATGATATAGTCAACCGATTTCAATAAAATTTGACACAATGCTTAAATACCTTAAAAAAGATCTGAATGCCAAATTTATTTCAAATATCTTTACAAACAAACAAAACACATCGAATTTTGTACAAAAAACGTGTTTTTGGACCGATTGGTCCTATGGGAGCTATATGATCTAGTCAAACGATTTGGATTAAATTTAGTACAGTGCTTAGGAACTATGAAATACTCACGAATGTCAAATTTGGTCCCAATATCTTAACAAACGAAATATAGCGAATTTTTCTTTAAAAAAGTTATTTTGGCCGATCGGTCCTATGGGAGCTATATGATATAGTCAACCGATTTCGATCAAATTTGGTACAGTGTTTGGGAACTATAAAACTTTTGAGTACCAAATTTGGTTACGATATCTTCATAAACAAATGAATTATTCATCTAAAACGCTTTTTTTTTGTCGAGGTCGTCTCAAACACCCCCATGGGAGCTATATAATTTATCCCCGATATCAAAAAAAAAAATAAACTTGTCTCCTATGGAATAATATGGGATCTAATGTGAAAGTTTGGTAACTCTAGCTCTTACCATCTCTGAGATCTAGGCGTTCACACAGACAGACGGACAGACGGACATGGGTATATCGACTTCTCTATTCACCCTGATCATATTTTAGGTAACTAAATGTAACTAATAATGGTGCAGGCCTTAATCGGACTACAAACAAATCTAAAAATCTTATATTTTTCCAGATAAGCTAACTAGAGAATCTTACGATGTTTATTCACTTTAAGAGTATTCAAAAAGTTTGGGCAGTACAGTAGTTATATATAGAGCATGTTTTTTGAATGCTTTTGTTGTCACTGAACCCACTGGACCCAAGAAACAAATTTTGTTAATTAAAATGCCTCGAAAAAAAGTAGTTTTAATTTAGTAAAAACAAAATAAATTTTTTCAATTTTGATTATTTAAATACGAATTTTTATTTTTTTAGGACTTTTGCAAAACAATGGATTTGATATAAAATCGCCCATATTTTGAAATTCGTATTCACTCTGTTTATTGTTGTTTAAAAATTCTGATATAATCGAAAAAAGAAATCTAAAATTTCTCTCCCGTCTCGTTTATTCGAAGGCCTACATAAATAAGCAGTTCTAAAAATTTTTTCAATCTCTGGAAATTTTCGTAAAAAGTATCTGCAAAAGTTTATTGACTTTTTTTTAATTTCTTAATATTTTGTAAAAATTTACTGAACATTTTTTCTTAGTTCTATTTCAAAAATTTTTTTAACTAAAATCCGAAAACAAGCGCAATAAAATCCTTAATTTTTATCCGTCTCATTTTTTTTTCAATAAGCATATTTCAAAACATTTTCATAACAAATTTTTATTAATATATTAAAACCAACGAAACTTTTTTTTTATCCGTCTCGTTAATATTGTACTATATTATATACCGATAATTCCTTTGCAATTCGAACGAATTTAAGACAAAAAGCCACACATCTAAGAAAATGTTCATATTTTTTATTTATTCAAAATCCTAAAATGGATCAAAAATTCGCTAATTCGTATCTATTTCGTGAAATTTTTAAAGAGCTGAATTGAATATTTTGTTTCTTAAAATACTAAAATAAGCGAATAAAAATCATTGATTCTTATCCGTCTAGTTCGCTTCTAGACACAAATAAAGAATTAGTTCGTATCACATTTTAAAAAAATATCTTAAAATGTTTTTACAATATATTATTTTATATCTTTACAAAAGTAAAAAAAATACCTATCAGTCTCGTAAATTTCAAAGCCCATATAGACGATTCATTAAGAATGTCAACTTATTTGAGACAAAAAGTTTTCCATTATACAAATATTAAAAAAAAATTTTTTTTTGGAACCACCTTCACAAAGTTTTCGTACTGAATCCGCCCCTGTAAACTTTGTAAGCCGCCCTCACATATTCTTTATATCAACTTTTATGTAAGCTTTTACTCTGCATGGGTTTTAAACTTGGCACTTTTTATGTGCCTGCAAATTGGTGGGTCCGTTTCTGGTTCGGGGTCGGTGTCGGAATAGGGATCTAAACTTTTGGGGGAGGTGTCTTGGTGGATGTCAGTTTGTTTGTTGCTGTAGTTTTTATTTGATGTTACATGGGCATTTTAGACGTCATTGTTGTTGTTGCGTGTTGCAAGAGTAAAATTTAATTTTTACGGTAAACCACTTGATTTTATTAGGAATGCTCATAAAGTCCATGTAAGCTTCATTCTGCAACCGAGAGAGAGAGCGGGGAGAGAGAAATGGCAAAGAGCTATTTTTATGGTCGAACTCTTAATAGGATGTACAATTTGCAATGTACTAGCATGTAACTGTGTGACGTAAAACGACGCACTGGGAGCGGAGAGAGAGAACGGAAGAAGAGCGAGAATTAAACAGTAAAAATCAGTGTCAACTTAATTAGTCGCAGCTTACAGAGATTTATGCTCGGAAGTTTTGTATTATTGTCACTGTTGTCCAGAGTTTTGTAAGTTTATTGCTGTTTTTATGTAAGCCACAAGAGAATGGAAATGTTTTGGAAATAGAGTAACAACAGTTGGGTTGAATTTGGAAGAACTTTTTCGTAGATTTATGGAGTGACAAAAAAATGTAAATCACAAATTGAAAGTTGTGTTGACTTGGCTACATTGTGTCAAAATTTCTGTTCGATTCGAAAATTTTTTGTCAGCTAGAACGATCTTCGAACAAAAAGCGCCAAATTCGTTTCGGGTCTTTTCGGAAGTACTCAAAAGACTACAAGCCTCGTTTTTATTGAAAACAATGCAACGAATGCTGGATCTACACATTAGAAACAAGCTAGCTCCCCGCATGTTCAGCGGTTCATAACATGCGTATCTTAAGGGTAGGTCTGTTGAAACTGCATTACATACGGTGGTGGGTAGCATTGAAGAGGCCCTGCATCAAAAGGAGTTTGCATTGGTGGCTTTTCTCGACATAGAAGAAGCCTTCAAAATGTTTTGACCGAGTCGATAACGGCAGCACTTGCTAAAATCGGCTTATTCCCGTTGGTAACCCATTGGCTAAGCAGCATGTTCAGCAGCCGGGTGATAAGCTCCGATCTTTGTGCGGTGGTGGCACGAAAGAGAGCTACGAGGGGCACGCCACAAAGCTAGATTAATTTCGCCACTTTTGTGGAGCAAACAGGATGTAGGGTGACGGCTTGTGCAGACGACGTGGCTAATGGGTAAGTTCCTGTTCACTGTCAGTGAGCTACTGGAGTCCATTCTTGGCGTCACCCTAAGATGGGCATAACCGAACGATCGTGGGGTTAATCCTCAGAAGCCACATAAGATCACTGAGTTCACCCCACCGTCTCTCGGTGGATCGCAACTCAAAAGATCTATGGAGGTAAAGTACTTTCGTTTTGGACTCCAAACTCTCGTGGAAGAGAAACTTAGAAGAAGAAATAAAAAGAGCGTTAGTTGCTTATTACAACTACAAACATACGTTTGGTAGGAAACGTGGACAGCAACCGTATATATATATATATAATTCATTGGTTATACACATCAGAAGTCAGATCTATCCTAACTTATAGAGTGGTGGAAGGCGGCTACTACCAAATCGCACCAAATCAGAGGGTGCAAAGTGCGTCCTACCTAGGTATTTCCCGATCTTTGCGATCTACAACTATTCTGATCCTGGAAACAGTGGGACTTTCCTTAAATCGGCGGCGGCTAGATGCGCAGCGAAACTCCGGGAGTTAAATCTTCTTACGCCATCAACTTGTGGTCATAGCAGTACCCTACTCGAGTTAGGCGTACCTGTATAGACCGGAGGTATTGATTACTACTTCACGGTTCAGAAATAGAACGATAACAGAAAGAGAATATTGAATGCAAAGAACCCCCTTAAAAAGGAACGAGCAGACGATCAATACTGATGGTTCGAAAATGGATGAGGGCACAGGAGCATATTCTTTGAAGAGCTTTCAACACAGCTTTTACTTCGCCTTCCCTACTGATTTAGCGTTTTTTAAGCGGAGATATACGCAGTCTTGATACCACAAGACTGAGTTCGTCAAAGCAAGTCCATCGAAATACATGTCTCAAACTTTTGGTAATATTGCACCACTTGGTAAGACTTGTCTGACTTAAAAAATAAAATTAATCATTTGCAGACATTGATTCTTTGAAAGAATTGTCAGCAACTAATACGATAAAACCGTTAAAGGAGTCATCATAAAATTTATATGATTATGACGTTATCGTCAGCATAATTACGATTTTGGCCCATCTGTTGTTGTGGTCTGTGGTAACGATTTCGCGTTGACTGCCAAAGGATGGGATGGGATGATCCGGAAACGACTTATTCGGCATAATGAAAAACACTTAACAGCGCTGGCTGCGATGCTGCTTGGGCTGGAACTGTGGTGTGGAGTTCTTAAGTAGCAGCAGGTTAGCCGGGCAGGACTTGTTGATTAATGAGGAAAATATACAAATTTATCAATAATGAAAAGGAAAATTTCGACAAAAAAATCCGTTTTCCGTAGCAGGCAAAAACGATTTCGAATAAAATGGTTCGGTTTGCTGTTTTCGTGTTACTGGGCACAGGTTTATATTACAAATATATCAAATCACAGTTTTTTATTTATTAAAAGGTTCAATGCCTAAAGTCTTGACCAATTCATAGCAATTTGTTAACTTATTGTAGTAGTCAAAAGCCAATTTTATTTGTTGTAACGTCACGCCAAGCGTATTTTCGCCTTTATCTTTTAATCGATGACAGATTTTTGATATATTTGTTAATAAATGTAGGGCACCTTAATTTCTAAAAAGAAACTGTTTAAAAATTTGTATTTTTTTAATTTTTTGTCGCACAAATGTAACGTTACGCCAAATGACAATGAGCCTTAGGAATAGGTTTTTGCTTTTGATAATTTTAAAGTAAAAATTTTTCTTTTTAAGCTTTTTAATGTTTATTTTTAGAGTAGAAATGGATTTTGTTTAACCCAGATAATTTTATTTATTGTAACGTCACGCCAAGCGTATTTTTACTTGTACCTAAACGATAAGACAGATTTTTGTGTATATTGTTTTGACTCATTTTAGTGGTAATTACAATAATTTCTACATAGGTACAAAATGAAACTGTTTAAAAGTGTTTTTCATTTTTTAAATTTGTTTAGGTACAAATGTAACGTCACGCCAAATGAAAATGGCCTTCGAAAAGAAAATTTTTATTTTTATTCTTTATAATTTTAAAGAAGAAATTGATTTTTTTTGAAAATAAATCATTTTATTTATTGTAACATCACGGCAAGCATATTTTTGCTTGTACTTTTTAGACGATAAGATAGATTTTTGTAAAAATTTTTACTAAATATAGTTCCACTTAATTACTATATAAGTACAATAATAAACTGATTAAGCATTTTTTTATTTTTTAATATTTTGTGAAAATGAAAAAGGGCTTAAAAAAGAAAATGTCTATTTTTTATAAATTTTAAATTGATTCTTTTAAGTTCATTTTATTTACTATAACGTCACGCCAAGTGTATCTTTTGATTGATAAGATAGAATTTTTTTTTTTTTTGAAAGTGCGGTATATGGTAGAAAAAGAAAAAGAAGTCAATATCGATGAATAATTTTGTATTTTGGATTTTCTGAATAAATTCCGGGAACTTTTTGATCGAGGTGGTATGTTGAAAAATCTCTACATATTTTCAATTAATATTTTTCGAGTTACACTTAAAACTCAGATTAAAAGGTTCATAGTTTTAAAAAACCTTCAAAGTCAAGTGAATTCATTTCACGAAATCTTAACGAAAGTGAGTATTTTCACTGGTAAGCTAAATACCCAATGTAGCTGAACTGATAAAGCTGATTAAAACCGGCTTTTTCTATAATTTTTCGAATTTATTTGATTTAACTTTGAACTAAACGAAATTTTTGTTTATTCGCTAAATTCATTCATATTATGAACAATTTATAAGCTTGTCCTAAATAAAATTATCTCTGATTTGAAGTGATTCAAAAAAGCAGCGACCTGGGGCTCTGAACACTTATTTTTTCCAGAAGAAATAAAATAGAAAGATAATATATTACATAAATACCAATTTCTTTTTTTAAGTTCAGAGCTATAAAACTTTTGAAGGCCTCTGCTTAATTTTTTAAATGGCCACTGTTGTGGTGCTGGCAGTTAAATGGTTGGAACTACTGAGCAGAGTAAACCAGTCGTGGGTTCGATTCCCACTTAGGCCTGGTAAAAACAGACTGAAGGCCTACGTTGCTCTGGCTACAAAGCCTTTGTAACTAAGAATTAATTCTACTTTTTAATTATAAAAAAAAATTTTAAGAAAAATAAACGTTTTTTATGTACTTCCTTTGAAAAACTTTGAGCCAGTCGAGTTCCATGAGACCTCTGATAAAATTCATTTTGGCTAAAACGCCCATTAAAATTAATTTAAACGCAAATAAGTTAAGCAAAATCCATCTAATATAACCTATATATTCCTTTTTTAATAAATTCCAAATATGTTCAAAATTATCTTAAAATATATGGAAAAATCTTGCTATATAGGCAGTAAATGGCTTTAACACGTTGGTTATTATAAGCTGCGAAAATTAAAAAAAAAAATTTTACAGTCTAACCCTCATTCAGCTTGAAGGTGTTGTGAATTATAAGCACTGTGCAGTAAAATACTATACGCAGCTTATTTTTTTAAGAGGTTTAAAGTTGCTTTTTGTTGAGTTTGGTTTGAGATTTCATTATGGATAGACTTACATCAAAGCTAGCCCGTAACAAAGCCCATTTCCTTGATATTATATTTATTTATGAGTTAAACTTGTGTGACTCTATAACAACAGCCTTTATAAAATAAAATATACTCTTGCAAGCAAAAATATAATCGTCCTTGAGCTTCTTAACATTCAAGGTTCATAAAATTTGCTACAAAATGATCTTTGGCAATTATTCATAAAATTTACTAACAACATAGAGCTGTACGAATATAATACATATTGTTTTCGGTAGACATATTCTCATCTGAAAAGAGGAAGCTTTTCAACAAAGCAAAAAGCAAAGAGATTCTTGGACTAAGTTATGTGAGGACCTTGTCAGTACCAGCGAATTATCCAGACTACGCAAGGTATTGGCTAGCGATGCATCCAAAGCACCGGACGCGACCTACCAAAAAACAATCAAGAATCACTGGATCTACTAATGGAGACGCACTTCCCGAGTTGTGTAGAGACTGGCAACGAAGCTGATACTATACGCAAAGCAAGCAGTCCAAGCAGTTCAAAGAAGAACATCTATTCGAAAGGAGTGATATTTGAGCTTTGCTTTTTGATTTTTTAAGTAGCGGGAAGACTTTAAAGCGTTCTAACTTGGGAACTACTAGATTATCTCTAGTATTGATTCAAAGTGCAGTCATACACTCAACTAAATACAACTGTACGACTTAGTGAATTCGAGATAAATGATCTTAAACATATGCTTCTTTCATCGAATCCTCAAAATGATTATGCAACATGAGAGACTAAGTAGATTAGGGATGTTCAGTTTTTGATCCTCCTCCACAATTCCTACCTTTCTTCAATTTCTTTTCTCCCCTTATTTTAATTAGGCAACACAATGGACCTCATTACACTCTAAGTAATCTCAGTCACTATCTGAGCTGCCTATACAACCTAACCTAACCTATTGAAATGGGCTGAAGGTATTTTGTTTTCAAAAAGAGAGAAATCGTCTGAAAGATCACATTTTGAAACTTAAACCCGTTTCCGGAGATTTGCTTCGCTTTTTTCGTAAGTTCTCGAGATTTTTATACAGAAATAAAAATCGACTTTTTCGAACGGTGGCTTGCTCAAATCAAAAAAAAAATCTTCACCATTTTGAGTATATAGAGACTAAGGAAAAGGGGATCTTGGCTAGAAATTTAGTAATAAACATTTTTATATTTATTTATCAGCATCAAAAATTCAATATTTTCATGTCTTTGATCCTTTTTTTGATCAAAATTAGATCTTTTTAGGCAGCTAATATGCTTTAAACCTACTAGCTTTCGATCTCTATAATGCCTTCAGCAGATCTATGATTTATTCCTGCTATGTGCAACAAAAAGTTGCTATAAAGTCCGCATTTTGTTTGGATTTCTAGTCGCCCCGTTGCATTTGCATATTTTGCTCTAGGAGTTGAGGAAAAAAAAGTGAAAAACCAACAAAGCAAAAACTCAAAGTAGTTGCCAATTGCTAAACGTTGTGATAACCATGACGCGTGGCATGCAACAACCGGGGGCACGCTTAGAGTCAGCCGGGGGCAAGCAAAATTGTCTGTATGCTTGCCCAGACATTGGCTGACAATGACCAACAACGCGAGGCTAATGTTGATGATGATAATGATGATGATGATGACGATGATGCTGATGATGGTGGCCATGATTGTGCACAAAGTGCTCCAATGCTCGAAATGGTCAAAATGAGCACAATGTAAGATTGCTGCATTGGTAACAAGCAGCGACAACAACAATAAAAAATGGGATGCGGTTGAGAGGAAGTAACACCGACAGTGGGATACACTACAATCATCGGTGATAGGAGCATGTGGATTACACTAGTCTACAAGGAAAAGTATCCGAAATAATTTAAGCTAATTTCTGCTTCTCTGTCCATGCAAAATTCGGATTGATAACTAAAATTCATTTATTAGTTTGAGTTTTTACGATAATCATATCTTTCGTGTTTAATGGAACTACCCACATTTAACTTCATAATGTTTTGACATTTACATAGCACAGGTCAACATGGTTCAGTTGTTGGAAAGCTAAGAGTCATTTCCCAAGTAATTTGGTGCGTAGAATCCGAATCCGGCATCAGAACTGCCCCATCACGTCAGGATTTTGAGATATTTGAGGTTATGTACCCAAAAAATAACAAAAAAAATAAATTTTTCCGCCCTGTACATAACCTCAAAAGTAGGAAAAAACGCCGTTTTTTGGGTACACAACCTTAAATATTTTAAAATCCTGAAGTGATGGGGCAGTTCTGATGCCGGATTCAGATTCTACGCACAATACTTCGGAAATGACTCTTAGCTCCAACAACTCACATGACCCCTGTATTTGTAGACCTGTGTTATTAAAGCGACTTATGCTTTATCTTCGATTCAGTAGACAGAGCAGCGATATGGCGGGCATTGGCGAGGAAAGGAGTGCCAGTCAACATCGAATCGATAGTAAAAGCGATGTACGATGATGCTGACTTGTCGGTACTACATTATGGGAAAATTAGTACACCTTTCCAAACACGAACCGGTGTTAGGCAAGGATGCCCCCTATCACCACTACTAATCAATATAGTAATTGACGAGGTTATGAGAAATGTATGCAGGTGTAGGCGAAGGATTACGTGGAGTCTCGCCCGTCTTTTGGAAGACCTGGACAACGCCGACGACATATGTCTCATCTTTCATATACTAAGTGATATCCAAGCCAATGCGAATGATCTCAAGATCCTTACCAGCAAAGTTTGACTCTCAATACACGCATCCAAAACCAATGCGATGCGCGTCAACCATACCAGCCAAGGTAGCATAACCCTCTGCGGGAACAATACTTTGGCGATAGCTTCTCATACCTTGGTACCACAATTTCTGAAAATTTTCGCACTAGGTCTGAATTATGGGTATGGAAATGGGATTATAATTCATACAAATATATGTAAAAAATTGATTCCTCGAATCCAGAAACCTCCAAATGCACATTCAATTAGAGGAAAAATAACGGAAAGATTGGATGCAAGGAACATCCTTAAAAACGAAAGAGCTGTCGATCTATACTGACCGTTCAAAAAGGGATGAGGGCACAGGAGCAGGCATCTTCTCTGAAGATCTTCCATTGGTGTAGCGTTTTTCAAGCGGACATAATTGCAGTCTGGCAAGCGGTTAGACTTATTGACGTCTTGGACGGAAGTCCAAGAACATTGTAATTCTTGTCGATAGTCAGGCTGCAATTAAAGCTCTGTAATCGCATACAATAGAGAGTAAACTGATCCGTAACACGTCGATAGCGCACAATCGTGTTCATCACCATTCAATAATCCTCTGCTGGGTTCCGGGTCACTCAGGTGTAACTGGTAGCGAGGCGGCGAACGAGTGCGCCAGGAACGGCTCAGCGTTGGCAGCTAACTTTGCGGTTACGGACAGACGATAACGCTTATTTTTAAAATCAAATTTTGAATCTTATTTTGTATAACTGATTTGAAAATCACGAAATATTTTTTTTTCGTATATAAAAAAATGTATATAAAAATATACATCAATGGAAAAAATCTAAATTGAATTTTTACTTTACAGTGTCGAATTGGAAATTTAATTGAGAATAAGAAAATAACTCCTATTTTGTAAAAAAACAAACTATTTGTTTATTAAAAAATCAATCAACCAAATAAAAATAAAAAATAAAATTTAAAAAAGTTCACTTCTTATATTAAAAATTTAAAAAAAAATTATTGATCAATTTTAATGTATTGTTTTCTCAGAAAAAAACATGTAATAGAACTCTTATATTTTTCATATAATTCTTAGGCCTGGATTAAGAATAAAATTGAAAATCACAAATTAACTCCTATTTTATATAGTCAAATTCATAAAAAAAAACTTTTCAATTTTAATTTTGCAAATTAAAAAAATGTATCAATTTTTACTAAACACATTGAAAAATATATTTTAAATATAATTGATCTCAAAAACTCCGAAATTGTTTATTACTTTAAAAATTAAATTTTAAAATCTTATTTTGATTTTTCTGATTTGAAAATGACAAAATAACTCCTGTTTGTGCATAAAAAATATATAAAAAAATATTTATTAATTAAAAATATCTTATTTCAACTCTTTCTTAGCAATCCTGAATTGGATACTTAACTAAGAACTACGCAATAACTTCTATGTATTTTAAATTGAAAAATTCATAAAAAAATATTTATCAATTTAATTTATAAATTAAAAAAATGTTAATAAATTACTATTTAATTGATTTCCAAAAAAAAAAAAATATTTTGATAATTTTCTATTTAATAGATTTGCAAACAAATATCTTGTTTGATTTAAAATTTATTTTTTTAATTATTTTTACTTAATTTTTATCTGCTTAAAACAATTGCTTAAAATATTTGCAATTTTTATTATACAAATTAAATAAAAATTATTGAGCAATCGTCAATGAAATTAAAAATTATGACTGATTTTAAATATCTTTCGAACCAAGGTGGCTTATACAGTGGTGGACATGTCATTATTTCAATATAGTATATTATGTTCTTATTTATTTTAAACTTTTAAAAAAATTTTATTGTCAATACAACTTATTTCACTATTTTGAAATAAAATTTTTTTTTTTTAATAATTTAATACTTATATTTATCAATTAATTTATTTTATATTCGAAGCATTTAATTCCTTAGTTGCTTAAATAATTTTCAGCGATTTTTTTAAATTTATTAAATGGAGAAATTTAAAAAAAGGCTGTTTTTAGAAACAACTTGATTTTTAATGCTTATTTCATATTTATTTATTCAAATAAAACTATTTTTTTGATTACAAAAAAAAAACTGGATTTTGTGTTTTATTTAAAAAGAATTACTTATTTAATTTTTTATTGTTTATATAAAGAATCTAAATTATTTATTATATGCTATAAAGTTTTTTTAATAAGTAAGTAATAAAACATCAATTAAATATAAACTAAATTTTTTTATTTCCTTTTATTATTTAAATCAACTTATTTAAAATTTAAAAAATTAAAAAACTTAAAAAAATTGTGATTTTAAATAAAACTTAATTTTTAATACTCAAATTGTTTATATAAACCTTTTTTTGTAATAAATAATCAATATTTTTGGGTTGCGTTGCAAGCTTTGTGTCATATTTAAAAAAAATTATTAATTCAATTTTTATATTTTTTTATATAGAATCAATATTATTCATGTATGTTAACCATGAATTGAACAATATTTATTAAATAGTAAGTAAAATATATTTATGAATATACTAAATAATTAATTATGTATTTTATTATTTTTTGAAAAATATTTGTTAATTAAAAATTAAACACTGAATAAAATTTTTTAAATTGTATACAAAAATATTTATTGCATTTTTTATAATTTTAATTTTTTTATAGAATCTAGATAATTTATATAAACAAAAAATTGTACAATTTTAATAAATAATAAAATATATATAATTACTAAAAAAAAAATTATGTATTTTATTATTTTATGCAAAAAAATTAAATAAATTTTAAATAAAATTTTTTAAATTGTATAAAAAAATATTTATTTAATTTTTTATAATTTAAATTTTCTTATATAGAATCTAGATATTTTATATAAGCAAAAAAATTTACAATTTTAATAAGTAATAAAATATATATAATTACTAAATAAAAAAATTATTTATTTTATTATTTTATCCAAAAAAAATAAAATTAATTTTTTAAATTGTATAAAAAAATATTTATTTCACTTTTTATAATTTAGATCTGTATAATTTATGTTAGCAATATAAACAGTAAGTTATAAGAATTTATGAATATACTAAATAAAAAAATAATTTTTTTTATTATTTTATGGAAAATATTTGCTTATTAAAAATGAAACATAAAGTAGTAAATACAATTTTTTAAATTGTATACAAAAATATTTATTTCATTTTTTATAATTTATATTTTTTTATATAGAATCTAAATTTATATTATAAAATACTTAGTAATAAAATATATATATGAACATACTAAATAAAAAATTATGTATTTTATTATTTTATGTGAAATATTTGCTTATTAAAAATTAAAGCAAAATAGTAAATAAAATTTATAAAATTATAAAAAAATATTACTTGTGCAAAACAATAATTAAAAATGGCGGACGCAAAGTCGGGCGCGGACGACTTTAGGATACCCTGTACCACTAGCTTGTAATAAAGTCCGATTTCTTCACAAAAAACCAAAAACAGAAGAATTTTTAAGCAAAATTTTTTTTTTTGACCGATCGTTCCTATGGGAGCTATATGATATAGTCAACCGATTTCAATAAAATTTGACACAGTGCTTAAATACCTTAAAGATCCGAATGCTGAATTTAGTTCAAATATCTTTACAAACAAATGGAACACATCAGATTTTGTATAAAAAACGTTTTTGGAACGATTGGTCCTATTGGAGCTATATGATATAGTCAAACGATTTGGATTAAATCTAGTACAGTGCTTAGGAACTATAAAATACTCACGAATGTCAAATTTGGTCCCAATATCTTAACAAACAAACGAAACACAACAAATTTTGTTAAAAAATCGATTTTTTGGAAGATCGGAACTATGGGAGCTATATGATATAGTCAACCGATTTTGTTCATATTTGGCACATTGCTTAAGTGGTCTACAAAATTTACAAACGCCAAATCTGGTTACGATACCTTTATTGAAAAAAGAAATATAGCGAATTTTTCTTTAAAAAGGTTATTTTGGCCGATCGGTCCTATGGGAGCTATATGATATAGTCAACCGATTTCGATCAAATTTGGTACAGTGTTTGGGAACTTGGGAAAACTTTCGAATACCGAATTTGGTTACGATATCTTTATAAGCAAATGAATTATTCATCTAAAACGCTTTTTTTTTGTCGAGGTCGTCTCAAACACCCCCATGGGAGCTATATAATTTATCCCCGATATCAAAAAAAAATAAACTCGCCTCCTATGGAATAATATGGGATCTAATGTGAAAGTTTGGTAACTCTAGCTCTTACCATCTCTGAGATCTAGGCGTTCACACGGACGGACAGACGGACAGACGGACGGACATGGGTATATCGACTTCTCTATTTACCCTGATCATATTTTAGGTAACTTTGGGGTGTCTCCGACGTCTCCTTATATATGTTACATACATTTTCGGCTTGCACAAACTTAATATACCCTTGGTACCATACGGTACAGGGTATAAAAATAAAATTATTGCACTAAATTATATATTGTATAAAAAATAATTATAAAATAAAAATTTGTTTGTTTTTTAATAAAAATAAATTATTTAAAACTATGTACATGGAACTAAAATTTGTGTTCAAAATAGTAAGCTATAAACAAAATATAAAATAAATGTTAAATCAAAAAAATTATGTATTTTAATATTTTATTTAAAATTCACAAAATAGTAAATTTTATTTAAGTAAAAAAACATTATATGTACAAAACAATATAAATATAAAAAAATTTAAATTATATATTATATAAATTTTTATATATATTTTTTATATATATATATATATATATCTTAATATATATATATATTTAATCTCCCTACCCGCTTGTTATTATAATCGATGTACCCTGTGGGAAAATTGTTAGTGTATAACAATAACAAGAGTTACAATAACACAAACAACCACAACAATAACAACAACAACAAGGTGTTTGCACCCATAGCTTGTTGTTGTTGTTGCAGCTGCATGTTGCATGCCGCTTGGGGGCCCGCTGCCAATAAGCTATAAAATGCAAGTGCGGAGCCAAACGAATTTCACTCTCACTTTGTTTGTTGCATGCAACGCGCGCAACGCGGAAAGCATAAACAACAATAAACAGCCACAATAAACAAAACATAAAAAAACGCAAAGCGTCAACAAAATCGCACGCAAAACGCGCACGAAACGCGCTCGAAACGCAACCGAGTGCAATTTAAAGCCATCGAATATTTACATTACGTATACGCACTGTTGACCTAAGGCTTTATACTAAATGCTAACAATTGCAATAATTTAAAGTGTATTTATTTTTTTTTTTGTTTTTTATTTTTATACAAGTGCAACAATTTCAATTCAGTGTCAATAAATAAACTAAAAAAAAAAAAAATAATTGTAAACAAAAGTTTCGCAACGTAAACAGAACAAGTTCACAAAATGGCGTTGTTACGGGTAAATAATATAAAACAATAAATATAAATTTAATTAAAATTTATTCGCTGGCGTTGCAATAAATAAAAAAACAAATAAAAAAACGCAATGCTTTGTGTTTTTATTTCATTTTACGTTATTAACTAAATTGTAGTCAAGTGTAAATATATGCAGTTAATTTTTTTTAGACTATATTTATTTTTATTGTTTTATTTATGTTAATAAAGCTTGTGGTATTATTTAAAAGAGTGTATTAAAATTCAAATTTAATTGAAATATGGCAAAATTAATTAAATGCAATTTAAAATGTAGCAAATAATAAATTTGCTGCATAGTGTGGCACGAAGTAATTTATCTTTAAAAGCTAAATATAATTTAAAACTAATAAATTTAAACAGAAAATGCTTATACAGTTGACAATATATATTTTTTTTAAGGCAAGAGCTGTTTTAATAATACTTTTTTTAAAAGCAAAAATGCAATGGAAAAAAAATTATATAATAAAAATTATAAAATAATTTTGTGCCCTAGATTTTTTAAATACTTAAAGATTTTTTTAAAACAATACAACTCATCAAAAATATTTTTTTTAAATTTTTATAAATCGTTCTTTAAAATACTGTTAAAACTAAATTTTTGAGAAATTCAATATTTTGACTATATTTTTTTTTAATTTTTGTAGGAATATATTTAATTTTTTTGAAACTATAAAATTATTAAATATTATTCTGCAGATTTTATTAAGATATGGGAAGTTTAAAAAAATTCAGTATAAGCTGGGATATGATATTATTGTTATTAGGAGAGGTTTATATTACATATATCAATTTATTATATATATGCTATAGAAAAAAATATATATTATAAATATTATTATATGTATATATTAAAAAAAAAAAACTATAGCTAGATATAAAATAACGAGCTTTCAACCAATTATTTTCTTTATCTAAGTTAGCTACAAGGCGCTTTAAAAAATATAATTTTTTCATTCAAGACATATTCTTAAAAAAAAAATAAAAAAATTTCATATTTTTTGTTAAATATGTTCTTTAAATATGTCCATGGCCATTTTTTTATTTATTTTTTACTTGGTGTGAATGTAAATCTTTTTATTTGGAGGAACAATGTTAAAAAAAAATTAAACTGCAATTTTTTAAATATTTTTTTAAAAGAGTTTTTTTTTTCAATTAATTATATTATATGTATTATATTTTTTTTTACGTGTTTTTATGCATTTTTTACATGGTGGAACAATGTTAAAAAATTAAGCGAATATTCTTTTAATGTTTTTTTAAAAGAGACTTCTAGAGAGACGTATATTATATGCACCAATTAATTATTTATTGTATTTATTATATATAAACTTTTTTTTTAAATTCGACGCTCATAGAGAAATTTATAGAATAAAAATCAACTATAGCCAAATATAAGATAAAAGGTTTAGCTTTCAAAGAATTTTTTCAATATTAATTGGCTACAGGGCGCTTAAAAAAAAAATGTTTTTTTTTTTCTTAATAAAGGCATTTTTTTAAATAAAATTAAGAAAACTTCATATTTTTTGTTTAATATGTCCTTAAATATGTCAATGGTAATTTTTATACCCTGTACCGTATGGTACCAAGGGTATATTAAGTTTGTGCAAGCCGAAAATGTATGTAACATATAGAAGGAGACTTCGGAGACACCCCAAAGTTGCCTAAAATATGATCAGGGTGAATAGAGAAGTCGATATACCCATGTCCGTCTGTCCGTCTGTCCGTGCGAACGCCTAGATCTCAGAGATGGTAAGAGCTAGAGTTACCAAACTTTCACATTAGATCCCATATGATTCCATAGAAGGCAAGTTTATTTTATTTTTTTGATATCGGGGATAAATTATATAGCTCCCATGGGGGTGTTTGAGACGACCTCGACAAAAAAAAAGCGTAACCAAAAATGGTATTCGAAAGTTTTTTATAGTTCCAAATCACTGTAAAAAATTTGATCGAAATCGGTTGACTATATCATATAGCTCCCATAGGACCGATCGGCCAAAATAACTTTTTTAAAGAAAAATTCGCTATATTTCGTTTTTTAATAAAGATATCGTAACCAGATTTGGCGTTTGGAAATTTTTTAGGCCACTTAAGCAATGTGCCAAATTTGAACAAAATCGGTTGACTATATCATATAGCTCCCATAGGTCCGATCTTCCAAAAAATCGATTTTTTAACAAAATTTGTTGTGTTTCGTTTGTTTGTTAAGATATTGGGACCAAATTTGACATTCGTGAGTATTTTATAGTTCCTAAGGACTGTACTAAATTTAATCCAAATCGTTTGACTAGATCATATAGCTCCCATACGACCAATCGGTCCAAAAACACGTTTTTTATACAAAATTCGATGTGTTTTGTTTGTTTGTAAAGATATTTGAAATAAATTTGGCATTCATATCTTTTTTAAGGTATTTAAGCACTTTGTTAAATTTTATTGAAATCGGTTGACTATATCATATAGCTCCCATAGGAACGATCGGTCACAAAAAAAATTTTTGCTTAAAAATTCTTCTGTTTTTGGTTTTTTGTGAAGAATTCGGACTTTATTACAAGCTAGTGGTACAGGGTATCCTAAAGTCGTCCGCGCCCGATTTTTATATATTTTTATACATTCTTCATTATTCTTCATTGCCATTGTCAGACCTATACTGATGTATGGAGTCTCGATCTGATGGCCCACCTTAGATAAGGGGACCAACCTTAAAAAGTTAAGTGGGGTTTAGCGAACCGCCGAACTTATCATTAGTGGTGCCCTACGCTCCACCCCAAACGAAGCACCAGATGCAATTCTAAACCTGCTACCACTGAACAAGGTGGGGAAACAACAAGCCATTCTTAAGGGGAACCCACTTATCCCCGAAAGCACAGACTACTGCTGGAACATTTTACAACTTAATTCAAAGCCTATGTTCCAACCAGGGAGGAGTGAAATACAAGTGTACCAGGGCCAGCGGGCTCGATAAAGGTATATACGGATGGTTCCAAGCTAGACGACCGTGTAGGCGGAAGCGTCTACGTTGAATATTTCCACATTAGAACTGCTTCGACCCCCGGACCACTGCAGTGCTTTTCAGACAGAAGTCACTGAAGTCACTAAAAGACACCTACAAGTGCGAAATAAGAGCATTTGTATCTTTTTGGACAGCCAAGCGGCTATTAAGTCCCCTAGTTTCGATGACTTCGTGTATGAAGTCAGTGAACAACTGCCGCTTGTCTCTAGGGAAGATGGCTGAGCAGTTTTCAATTCACCTCATATGGATCCCGCAACATAGGGACTCAGAGGAAACTATTGCGCATGAGCTGGCTAGACAAGGAACTACTAGCATCCTCCTTCAAGACAAGGAAGGCCTGGGTATACCCATGGCCAACTATAAACTGAGAATACGAAATTTTTTCGCTCTCTGCGCAATTAAAACGTGGAATCGGACATCGAACACGTGTAGAATCTCATAGCAAACCTGGCCGACATACTGCAGTAAAAGAATCGAAAAACTTTGCTGTCTAAATAGAGCCTAGTGCTCATCGGTTATCCGTGCCACGGAACACTGGCCCCCCACCGTGACTTCTGTTAAAGCTGTGGCGATGAGGAGGAACTGGAGACGGTGAAACACTTTTTACGTCATTGCCCTGGACTGGGCTGTAAAAGATTTACATTGCTAAAGTCACACTTTCTTGACAATTTATGTCAACTCTCTGAACAGAGTCCAAAATGCCTTTTAAGGTTTATTCAGACAGCCGGATGGCTTCCTCACCTATTATAGTGGACTTCTCAAGTGGAGAAGTGTGGTGAACTAGCTCACTCTAGCGGTATCGCAAGGGCCTATCCTTGGTCTAAATGAGCTAATACGTCAGTCCCAACTGCCTAACCTTACTTAACTAACCTAACTTAACCTAAACTATATAATTTTTATTAAAATGTAAAAAATTAAATCAAATTAAATTTTATTTAAGCCATTCGCAACGTAACTATATAAGGAATTTGTCAGCTATGACACCTTTATGAATCTTGCTTCGTTTACGTAGCGTATACGTAATTTTTGCTGCGCTTTAGAATGTGAAAAAAAAGAAAAATGGCGTTTGAATATTTCAAAGAGTTATTTAAAGAATTTCTTGCCAATATTTCTATAAGTTATTTAAAAACTTTCTTGCCAATAGCTTTAGATAAGAATTTCTTGGCAATAGCTTTAGATAAGGGAGATTAATTGGCATCTTTTTTTTACAGAGCTGCTTAAATATGATTTTAAATTAAACGGCTTAGTATATGCAGATTGAATTATTTTTTCATGCAGACTAAAAAGTTTGTTAGGCATAAAATTTTGATAAACAGATGTCCTTTTTTTTAACTATGCGCGATTTTTGGTGCTCTTAAAAAATATAGACTTAAAAAAAATTATTTCAAATTTGTGTAATTGTTTTTAGGGACTGTTTGACGATTTTTTTTGTTATTGTTTAATTGTCTATATGGATTTTTTTAACATAAAAGCATTTAAAATAAAAAATTTTTTTATAAAGTATAGTTTTATAAAATTTTTTTAGCTATTTAACCCATATTATTAATTAAAGACCAAACACGCACTTTTATTATTTAATAAGTTTGCCCTTCGACGGCCATCTTGCATCCGCGCTCTTGGCTTTGCATTCTTGTAATTTGCACTTTCTAACCACAAAAAAAGAAACTACTAGTATATCCGGCATTAGTGAACCCGAAACCTCTTTACTGCATATCCAATTTGTACGTTTATAATAAAAAGATTTTTCATTCCGACGACCATCTTGGATCCGCCATATTGGGTTGGCCCTCATGTAATATGATCAGCAGCCCCCCAAATTCACTCAAAATTTTCATACCCAACTCGTGCTTAATTTACCAAAAAAAATTTTTCTGCTTTTTGGCGGCCATTTTGGTTCCCTACGACGGCCATCATGCATCCGCCATCTTGGCTTCACATTCTTGTAATTTCCACTTTTTAACTCCAGATTCGAGACCAGTGAAACCAAAAACCTTTATTTGCAAACCCAACTCGTCTTATTATTAAAAAGAAATGTTTGCCATCTGTCATCTTGAGTTCGCCATATTGGGTTGGCCACGCTGTAATGTGATCAGGAACACCGCAGCCTCATATTTGCATACCCAACTATATAATCACCAAAAATATTTTTTTTGCCATTTTGGAAAAGACATCTTAGGTTCCCTAAGATGTTCACTTTCTGATTTGAGATCAATGTTCCCAAAAAGATATATTTGCATACCCAGCTCGTCCTTTTATTACAAAGAAATGTTAACTGCTTTTCGGCGGCCATTTTGAATCCACCAACTAAAAATTAAAAAAAAAATAGTACCTCCAGATCCGTTCTTAGTAACCCCAAAGCGCCTTTATTGCAACTTGTACGATTATCATTAAAAGATTTTTGATTTCTGATGGCCATCTTGGTTCCGCCATATTGGTTCAGCCATCTTGTAATATGACGCAGCTCCACATTTGCATGCTCAACTTGTACTATAAATACCAAAAATGATTTTACTGCGTTTCGGCGGCCATTTTGATAAAATACCTATATATTTTAAATCAGTTAGCTTAATAGATCTGAAAACAATTAACAGAGTTGAATTTCGTTTTACTGAGTATGACTTTCAAAATAAAGTTTAAATTGTGCAGTTAACCCAAAAATTTATATAAGGGTTGTGCCAGAAATCTCTTAATACCTTTTGAAAGATCAATCATCTTCATAAAAATTTCATATCAAATCACTAACAGACAATAACTTTTGTTTGTTTGTAAGCTTAATGCCTCTGTAGCTATAGCTTAGATTTAAGTAATAAGAAACATATCCGACGACCATCTTGGATCCGCCATACTGGGTTGGCCCATCTTGTCATGTGATCAGCAACCCTGCAGCCCCATATTTTCATGCCCAACTCATGCTATAATCACAATAAATAATTTTTTGGCCTTTCAGCGGCTATTATGAAAAAGTCATCTTAGATTCCCCAAGATGATCACTTTCTGATTCGAGATCAGTGACCCCAAAAATATATATTTGCATACCCAACTCCCCCTATTATTACAAAGAAAAATTTTTTGCTTTGCGGCAGTCATATTGAATCCACCAACTGAAAATTAAAAAAAAAAAAACTTCTAGTAGATCCGTCATTAGTGAGCCCAAAAGCCCTTTGTTGCATATCCGACTTGTACGTTTATCATATAAAGAATTTTACTGCTGTTCAGCGGCCATCTTGGATCCGCCATATTGGGTTGGCTATCTCGTAATATGATCAGCTACCCCGCAGCACCATATTTGCATACCCAACTCGAGCTATATTTACCAAAAATGATTTTACTGCCTTTCGGCGGCCATCTTGGATCCGCCATATTGGATTGGATATAATGTAATAGAATCAGTAACCCTGCAGTCCTATATTTGCATGCTCAACTCGTACTTTTAATACCAAAAGAGATTTTGCTGCTTTTCGGTGGCCATTTTGGATACGCCATATTGGGTTCCCCATTTTGTAATATGATCAGCAACCCCTCAGCCACATATTTGCATACTCAACTGTTGCTATAATCATCAAAAATGATTTTACTGCTTTTCAGCGGCCATCTTGGATCCGCCATATTGGATTGGCCATCAAGTAATATGATCAGGAACCCTGCGGCCCTATATTTGCATAAACTCTTGCTACAATGACCAAAAAATATTTTTCTGCGTCCATTTTGGCTACGCCATTTTGAAAATATATTTAAATGGAAACAATCAGCTAGCTTAAAAGTATCTGAATAGCAATTAAGAGGGGCGAACAATGTTAAAAAATAATTAGAAAAGGTTTAAAAATGAAGATAAAAAAGAAAATCTTAAAATTTTTATAAGGGGCTGTGCCAAAAATCTCTTAAAATGTACAACTATATATTATTTTGTGCCGGAAATCTCTTAAAACTTACAATTATCATTCGTCTTCATAAAAATTTCATTTCAAAGCACTAACAGACAATAACTTTTCATTGAAAAATTGTTTCAAAAAGCTATTTTAAGCACAACTCCAGCCACATTTTTAAACATAATAAAAATTAATACAAATTTTCGCACTTTTCAACTGCATTAAAATTTAAAAAAATTTAAATTTATGTATTTACAAATTGTAATAGTTGCCTTTAAAATAATATCAATATTTTTGGCGGCATTCTACGATTTAACGGCCATATATATACATAATTATATATATGTTTGGAATCATAATTGCCTATATACTATAAGTAAATAGCTCTGCGCACAAGTTCATTGTACAATTGCATAATTATATTATAAATGAGTTATAGATAATTATTTGTGGAACAACAACAACAGCAACGGCAACACCAACAACATAAATTGTTTAATATCCCATTCATTGCATAGCAGCCGCAATTAACGTAATAATTGCATTTATAAATCAATTTAATTAAATTATTATTTAATTACAATGCAAATGGCGGGCAAAAATGAACATATCAGCCATAGCTGTAATAAAATTAAAAGTTGTTGCTTTTTTTTGCATTGTATGCATTTACTGGATATTAAGGGGTTCGGAGAAGTACAGATTTTTTAAATAATAAGATTTGCACTTTTTTTTTAGCATTAATCCAATTAAAAGATTTCGAGATATCCCTACAATGAGCTCTGACAAAGCGCATTATGTGCAAAATTTTTTGTTTTTTTTTATCCTTTACTGGATTTTAAAGGCTGCGGGAAAGTACAGGTATTCACTTTTTTTACATTAATCCCATTAAAAGATTTTGAGATATCGTACAATGACAATGCTTATTATGAGCGAAATTCTATAAAAAAAATGAAATATTTCCCTTAGAGCGAAATCATTGAATTTGTAATTTAATTTAAGCGCATTCCAGAAGGAATATTTGATTTGAGCTTAAGCCGCTTAATTGTTTTCGAGTTTTTACCGCTAAAACAGCTGATGTTAGTGCTAGCGCCATCTAGATGTTAGGTGTCAACCCACCACTGTGGGTGCCCTGAGGCGAGGGGTAAAAATGGGTTAAATTTTTTATACATTTTTATAGCACAGAGAAGCACGCGCGGAAGTTCCCAAAAATATTGCTTTAGTTCACGAATATAAAATATATGTGTATGAAGCTCTAGATCTCTGATATTATAAAATCCAGAATAACCTAACAGCATATGTGTGTTACTGCTGGCGCCATCCAGAGAGCAAAATTTGTGGCCTTAAGAATTTTGGGAGCGTTGCTGAGTACTGGGGATCAAAATGGGTAACATGGAGTAGCAGACGCCGAAATATCACAAAAATTTAGCTTCAGATCAGAGTATAAAAGAAATTTATGTACATTTGTCCTTGTGTGTGAACATCTTAATCTACGATATTACAATAGCTAGGATAATCCAAGTTGAGGTTGGAGTACTATGATGTGGATGAAACTTACTTTGATTGCTTAACCCTGCCGCCTTTCAAGCCAATAGGAGAAAACCATTCACTAGTCATCTTCACTTCTCAATGGCCTAGTCATGCCCATTTACCCCTGAGGGTAAATAAGACTCACACTGGCTTCTGGCGCCATGCTGTTGGAAATTGCCAGCAGGTTTGCGTAAGGTGTGACCGATCTATTTTCATTTGTGACGACGAATTTAGATCGACAGTGAATCTTTCTCACGAAGTCTTCAAATTGATTGCTTTGTCTTCTCTCTTCCGAATCCAAGTTAGGGGTTGCGCCATATACTTCTTGTCTGACAGCGACTCCTACTCACGAAATCTTCAAGGGGCTTGCTTTATTTTCTCTCTCCGAGTCCTAGTTAGGGTGTCGCCAGATATTTGTTATCTGACAGTGACTCCTTCTCACGAAATCTTCAAAGAGCTTGCTTTATTTTCTCTTCCGGAATCCAAGTTTGGGATTACGCCACACAGTACTTATTGTCTGACACTGACTCCTTCTCACGAAATCTTCAAGGAACTTGCTTTATTTTCTCTCTTCCGAATCCAATTTAGGGGTTACGCCATTTACTTGTTGTCTGACAGTGACTCCTTCTCACGAAATCTTCAAGGGGCTTGCTTTATTTTCTCTCTCCGAAATCTTCAAGGAGCTTGCTTTATTTTCTCTTCCGGAATCCAAGTTAGGGATTTCGCCACACAGTACTTATTGTCTGACACTGACTCCTTCTCACGAAATCTTCAAGGAGCTTGCTTTCCAAGTTAAGGGCTCCTCCATATACTTATTGTCTTACAGTGACTCCTTTTCACGAAATCTTCAAAGAGCTTGCTTTATTTTCTCTTCCGGTATCCAAGTTTGGGATTACACCACACAGTACTTATTGTCTGACACTGACTCCTTCTCACGAAATCTTCAAGGAACTTGCTTTATTTTCTCTCTTCCGAATCCAATTTAGGGGTTACGCCATTTACTTGTTGTCTGACAGTGACTTCTTCTTACGAAACCTTCAAGGGGTTGCTTTATTTTCTCTCTCTGAAATCTTCAAGGAGCTTGCTTTATTTTCTCTTTCGCACAGTACTTATTGTCTGACAGTGACTTACGATATCTTCAAGGAACTTCTTTTATTATTAAGGGTTCCGCCATGTGCTTGTTGTCTAATTATGTTTGTTATATTTTTTTAGAGTTGCAGAATCCGAATCCACTGTTTTAAAATACATAATATGTTATCGGCTAAGGGAAAATAGAGAGCTTTTTCTCAAAGATTAGTAGCTCCATTTTGTGTCTATGAGCTTCAGCCAATTGACTTATCTACTCCTGCTGCTTCAATAGGCATTAAAAAAACCCATCACAACCACCTGTTAAATCATAATATCTCCAAAAGTGGACTTAACTAGTTATGCCAGAGCAGCACAAATACGCTTCTTTTTTGTTAATTAAAAATAATTAACCCACTATTTTTTATAGTTTACATCTCTTGCATAATCACTTAAAATCAATATTAACATCTTATATGGCTTCAAGACAGCCAATTAAGCCAACCAAATGCATCATCTGATGTCTGAAACATCTTTTGCTTTCTAAATCCCACTTTTTAGCCACTGCTGCTGTGCATCATTGCCACAGCCTGTTACTGTGCCGAATTGGAAACAAAACCGACAGACGCTATTATACAAACGATAACCACAACCAAGCTAACGCCAAGCGTGGAGGAGCTGCCAAAGAGCAAGACCGAGAAACGAGATTCATCGGATCAAACCGGTAAGTGGTTTCATTTGTTTTACACCCAATGACATGTAATACGACTAAGTGCAACGGCTCACTTCAAACAGCGGCCGGCTTTGGTCAGAGCTTTAAATCCAAAGAGACAGCCTTTCGGCCCATCTATCCCTCCTCCGGCTATTATGAGGCACACAGTGAGCCCATTTTCGAGCCAACCACCGTGCGCTATCTGACCGCGGAGGCGGCGGCACCGCAGGTACGCAGGCAAGTGCATTTAATTAACGCAAAACTTGACCAACCCATTCCCTAGGCCTACTATGAGAAACATCCGGACACGTCTGGCATACACTATGCCCCCAGCTCCGACCACAAACAGGCTGCAGTGGCAGCCGAAACACGTAGCAACAGCGGCAGCCCTGGACAACAACAGCAGTCACAACGTTACAACTTTGGCGTGCCACCGCAAGTGGAGCTCTACAACGTGCAGCGACATGTCTCCAAGTCGGCTCAGCAATTGCCACAAAATTACAACTATGCCGAGCCGCAGGCACCGAGCGCTTATGAACGCATTGTGCCACCTCAACAATATTCATTGGCAACAACAGCGCCAGCACCACAGCAACCACAACGCATACAGTACATCATTGCCATACCCTTGCGCCAGCTGCAGCAGCATCTAAGCTCCGGCTCTGGCAATTATCTGTTGCAAGCGCCACAGCCTGCCACAGCCGCCAGTGGTAGCACTGGTAGTGGCAGTGGCACCACCAGCACCACTGCTGCACCACATGCCGGCAATTCCATGCTGCAGCTATTCGGTCCATTGGCACGTGATCATCAGGGTTTGTATAGACCCTACTATCAGTCGGATGCGGCTAGTGCGCCACCCAGCGTGGTGCAACCACACTATGGCCAGCAGTATTTACAAATTCCATCCAGTGTTTTAATAGCTGCAGCTCAGGCGGCTCAACAGCAACAACAACAACAGCAGCAACAGGTATGTCTACCTGCCCCATGAGTTCCACATCTTTCACTATACCTTTCTAACATATAAACCTCCAACCCATGACTGCTCAATTGTTGCAATTGAGTTTAGCAGTCGAGCGGCACTAAAATTTTATATTCGCTTCCAAAAAGTAAATTTCCTCAGCGACCAATTCCTATAGTTCCCAAAGAGTGTTATTCAAGGTTTCTTGACCATTTGACAAAATTATGAAATGACGACGTATATCATTCGGGAAAATCTCTTTTCATCTAGCCATTCCGAATAGTTTCGATAGAGATATTAGTCCAAGGTTATCATGTCCATTGAATATGGTCTGTGGAGACTCTCTGCGTGTCCAATTTATATAATTATACCACGACAGCATTCAAATAGCCATATCATTGGAAACTAGTGTTTTTTTTTCAAGCCATATCCTCAAGTTGCGAAAGGATACTATATTCGGAGTTTATGCTCGATGAAGTTTCAGAAGAGATAGTATTTAAATCGTATCAATTCCGTTGAAGGTGGTTAATCGGAGGCTTTCCCCTATCTTGCATACAGTCGTACAAATGCTCAATAGACATTTTTCTTATCATGACTACGATTGTTTTACGTCATTATGCCACAAACACCCTAACAAAAAACGTTGCCTAATCTAAAAGATCGGCTTGGACCTTCTTTTTCTCGTTCGCTATTTGGGAAGTAATCTACTGAATTGACTGTTCCTGGCGCTCTGACATATAGCCACAAGCAATCAGGCAAAAAGTCATCCATGTGACGATACAACATCGCCGAAGGGTCCTTAGATCGTTTATCTGATCATATAAAGGACCCCTCCCTCAGTCAGTTTTTTAATTAATGCAATTAAATTTTCATTTCGAAAGCCAACACCAAAACGAGAATTTCCCCAAATGCTTTAGGGACGGTAACTAGACAGGTGTCCTAGAAGATTCTCAACAAAAGTTTATATCGCTCTGTCTCTTTCTCTCTACCTTTCTCTTTTGCTCACCTTCACTTTCCGTCTCGCTCTTCTTTCCTCTATCACTCCCTCTCTGTGAATATGAGCCTCTTCCTTTGGCTCTCTCATACCCTCTTTTTCTGTCTCCCTTCCTTTCTCTCAATTTCCATTTCCCTCTTTCATTCTTTCTTTGTGTCTCTGACCCTGACTCTTTCCTTCTCTCAGTGTCCATCTCTCTCATATCCTATATCTCTCCTTCCTTCTTTCTCCGTCCTTCTCTCTCTTCCTCACTCCTTTCCTATAACTCCGTGGCTCTCACACTATCTCCCTTGCCTTCTCTCTGTCCCTCTCTTTCAAAACCCCATAGAAAACCTAGGAAATAACGTAGGAACCGCAGACGCACATAAACAACAAGAACATCGTTTTCCTTCTTAGCTCCACTCGGTATTCCAACCGTAACAAATTCCCTTTGACGATCACATGTCAGTTAGAGCCCAACGTAATCGGAAAATGTACGTCTTAAGATTTCTAGAGTTCCTTCTAATAAGAAAAGACTTCTAAATACTCCCAAAGACTACTCCTACCTCTTATTAAGGGAACTGATCCCACTCGAACTGTCCCAGTAGCACCACCAAGGCACTTGAGATTCTCCCTACTCTAATACAATCTATGTAACCCACTTTAAGGTTGCTGAGGAGCAATTTAAATTGCTTTTACTATCAACCAATTCAGCTGCCTCGATCTACCTTGGGTCGACACTTCTAACTTCGTATTTGTCTTCTTTAATTCTTCTTTCATACATAGCAGCACTTATATGGCAAATCCGCAGCAGGACCAATTTATCAACCGGTTTACTATCAGCCTCAACCACAACCGCAACCACGCATCTATCAACAGGCAGCTCCTATTTATGGTAACGAGCAAACCACAGCACCACAACACAATACTTTTTATGGTAAGAAACTATAATATACTGGACTACTGGCATTGGATACACATTCTGCTGAACTTCTTGGTTATAAAATATTATTTTATTACATCTCAAAATTTTCTATGCCTTTTCTGGTACTTTGGCAAAGCATTCCATGGGATCATGGAATTGGTACACCAAGAGCATGGCAAATGACAGACGTGTTGAAACCTCAATTTATACGAACCATGACTTTACTTTTTTTTGGATCCAATGTCTATCCTTTATCAAGAACAGCTTGTTTTAAGAGGTATAGCATCTTTTTTTTGATAGATTTTCAATCATGGGGAATGAAGAACGGCAGAGAGATTAGGGATAGAGCAACGCCGATGTCCAATGGTTATTATAAACTCGAAGGGTTACATGCGCTAAGATCCGTGCTAAGATCCGTTTTTGAACAGTAGCTTTTTACTCATCTTTATACTTCACGAGTGGGGCAAGTTATCGTCGAACTTAGATTATGGGGAAGGTAATCTAGCAGGTTTAAAGTTTTCTAAGACTAATTGGTTGGAGTCCCTAAGATTTTGTACACTATTTACTTTTATCCGCCATAGTTTCATGGCGAATTCCTAATCATTAGAATTGTAATGGGAAACAGGCTGGGGGGCTCACTTCGAAATATATGTATATACTACATAAAAGAGCTCGCAAAAAACTGTCAACCCATTTTTCCAACTCTTGAGTGAATATGGACCCAAATGCCCCTGTGGATCCGCCACTGCTGTGAAACCCTTCGCTGCTATTATGCTCCTTACTATACATAGACCTCCTCAGTTATTCTAGTTTCCGAGATAAACGTAATTCTCTGGCAAGTTTTTTAATCTGATGACAGCCGATATCAAGTTCCTACGTCCACCCGGAAAGGCCACTCTTCATCGTGCAAGTACGATACGCACAGTAAATGTGTTGGTGGGATAACTCCTTTATCTCACAGAACCAACAGATGTTAGGAACGATGATGCAAATGTAGCTCTGCTGTGGCCTGAACCTAGTGTCCCAATTGGTTGTTTTATTTAAACCTATTCCGAGTAAATGAGCCCAGAAGCTGATTGGCTTGTCGTAAGCAGGTAAACCAATTAGAGTTTCATCTGGAACTTTCTTTTTCTCGAAGTAGCGCCTTGGTGGTGTGTCTACAAAGACCGCCAAAAGGTTCAAGTGGTTTAGCGGCATCATTCCCCATCAGCTTATCAGCTACTTTATTCACGAGGATGTTTTTATATCATTGGATTCATTTAAGAGAACTTTTATTTTACTGGCTACGCACATACCATATGTTAGGAATTACGAATTGATAAAACTTTGCGCCAATCTCTTGCAGCATATCCTTTACAACAGCAGCCACATCGTCTGCTGCGTCTGGGCCCTAAGCAGCACCAGCAGCCGCAGCAGCTTCAAGAGCAGCCGGAACAACAACCCCAACAAGCTGTGCATCATAAATTTACGTCCCCTTTGTCGGCTACACCTGCAACAACAACAGCAACAACTGCCACGGCAGCTCCGTCATCAACAGCTGGAGCCAGTGCAGCAACATTTGTTTTGCCCTCGGCGACGGCGACACATCGCCAATTGCAGCCTCAACAGCATCAACTTCAACAAGCTCAATCTCATCCACACCATGCTCTGCCGCTGGTGCACTACAATCCAATTTATGTGCAGGGACCGCCGCAGGAGCAACAGCAGCGCCAGCACCAACACCAGCAGCAGCATCAATTTACAATATTGCCACGCTTTGGCAATAATAACCCAAAGGCTGGCTACAATCTGGCGCATGAATCAACGCCACCAATCCATGTTGTCAGATTGTCAGCATCGAATGCATTAGTGCAACAAAGTCAGCAGCCGCTGCAACAATTTCAGCTGCAGAGCTTGCAACTGCATCAGGCTCAACCTCAGCACATACCATACCAACACTATCATTATCAGCCAGCCGCCGCATATCTGCAACATATGCAGCAACTGCAACAACCTGAGGAAGTGCCAACAGCCCAACAGCATGGCCACCAGGAGGCAGCTACGGCATACCATGCGCATCCCCTGCATGGCCATGCTCCCGGACTTATACCATATTTCAGTCATCCGGGCGCCGTGCATTATGGCACGCATTTGTATCACCCGGCAGCAGTGGGTGCTGCCACAGCAGCAACAACAACAGCAGCAGGAAGCTCCTCGACGGGCTTAAAGCTGCAACATCAACAGCAGCAACATCATCATCAGCAGCAGCCACAACAGCATCAGCAACAGCAGCAGCAGCCACAGCAACAACTACCAACAACATCCTCACAGGCAACCGCAACAAGTGGACTGCTGGCTCCAGGTGTTGGCCATGGCAGCAATGGCGGCGTCATCCTTCACGGCATTGGCGGCGGCAGCGGAGGCCATTCAACGTCATCATCAGCTGCAAACATTGTAAAATATCCCAAGCGCTGCTCATGACGTTCTCGACGGTGATGGTGACAGCGACGGTGACGGTGACAGCGACGTCAACGACAGCAGCTGACTTTGCTGGCGGCCATCTTTTTTACCAATTGTTGTTTATTTGGAGTACACTGAGAGAAAGCGTCTAGTTTAGTTCATCCAACAATGACGAAACAAAGTTTTTCTATGAGAAGAGTTGTTAGTCCTTACAGTCCAAAAACGATTTCATCTGTTTGTTCAAGCCACTAAGCTAGAGTTCCAGTAGTTTTAAAGGATTTTATAGATTTTCTTCCATATTATATATAATTAGTCCTTAGACAGGTTCCTGAGTCTACACAGTTTCACTAAGAGCCTATTTTTCTGCTCATAAAGGAAAAAGATTTGATAGCCTCAAAACTTTTTGAAATTTTTTCGCTTACACTTAAAAAAAAGAAAAATTATCAGTCTTCTGCTTAAAGCTATTTTTTAATTTAATTTCAATCTTTGATTTGAGTCAAATATAGTTTTAATTTTTAACCTCAGTCCCTAAGGTTTACTTATTCCTTTTCTTTATATAACAGCGGAATATCTGTATTCCCTATAAAGTGTAAAATACTCCATGCAGTTCAAAAAAATAGTTTTTTTTAAATAATTATTTGATTTTTTTTATAAGCCTCAGAACTCATATTTTAAGCTAAAATTGGATTTTCTCCTACTTGCTTAGAGTGGTGTATAGAATTTTTAATTTTACAAAGTTTCTCTAAAAAATTTTATATTTATGCCTAAGTTTTGGCAACTCTACGACGAATTAAAAATTACTTTGAATAAATTATTTTATTTTTACTGCTTAAAAGCTGTTAATTTGAATTTTATTTTAAAAAATCGCTAAATTGAAATATTTTCTTATAACTTTTTCACTATATTAAAAAAAATTTATAAAAACATTTTCTATAAAATTAAAAAGAATTTAAAAGAAAATTTATATAAAATATATTTTTTTTAAATTTAAAATATTCAAGATTTTGAATACATTTGGAACTTTACAAAAAACATTTCGTGAGAAATTAAAAAAGCTACAAAAATTTTTCATCAAAAGTTTTTATAAATTGCTTATTTTAAATATATTTTACAATAATTATAGCCGTTGATATATATTCGGCTAATAATATAATATTAAAGGAAATCTACTGGTCACACAAAAAAAATTAATTTAAAATAAAAAAAAATAATTTTTTTTTTAATTAAAAAGTTAATATACATAATTTTGTAAAACAAACTGAAATATAAAATTTTTTAAAGTTTAAATTAGAAGCTTGTATTTATATATTTTATAAAAAATAAATAAAAATTTTTTGATAAAATACTACATATTAAAATAAAAAATTTTGAATGAAAATTTTAAATACAATTCTTTTAATGCAAATTTTGAGTACAAAAGAATATGGTTATGGATCTGAATTTTAAATACAAAATTCATAATGAATGAATAATTTTGATTACAAAAATCAAATTAAATTCAAATTAAAAAAATATATAATTTTTTTTTAAATTGAAAAGTTAAAATACATATTTTCGAAAAACAATCTAAAAAAAATTTATTAAATCGTAAATACGAAGCTTTTATATCACATATATACATTATAAAAAAAATTAACACAAAAATTTTGGATAAAAAATTAAAACAAAAAATTTTTGAATGCAAATTTAAATAAAAAATATTTTAAAGAAATTTAAATACAATCCTTTTAATGAAAATATTAACTGCAAACGAAAATTGTTAATTCAATATTTTTGATTTAAGTTTTAAATAAAAAATTTCTAATGAATATTTAAAATACTATCACTTTAAAAAATTAAAACATTTTAGTTACAAAATTGTTAACGAAAATTTTAATTACAATCTTTTCAATGAAAATTTTAGCTACAAATTATTTAATTAACATTTTAAATATTTATTATTTTAATGAAAATTTTTATTAAAATCTTTTTAAAATGTTGCTTAAAAGTTTAAAGCATTCTCCAACTAGTAAATATAAAATTTGGAATATATATTTGTTGCTTAGAGCTATAAGCTTTGAAACTTTTAAAAATTAGCATTAACATTAAATCTTTTCTATTTTTAAAATAGTTATGAACTAACTATTAACAATTTGTTATTTTAAATTCAAAGAGAAACCATATTTCAAAATGATATTCTTTCTTAAATTTTAAATGTATTTTAATTGCGTTTTATTAAATTTTTGTACAAACAATTTTTAGCTCATAAATAAATAAAAAATACTAAAAATTTAAAAAAAAAAATTTTAAATAATACGAACAAAAAAATTTATTGCAAAAGTTTTTAATAAAAGGAACATTATGATTTAAAACTTAAATTTTAAAATAAAAAAGGTTAAAAAAATATCTAGTAAAAAATTTGCATTCCAATTTATGGCAAAAACATGATTTAATATGCGTATTTCAACTAAATTTTCGTTTAAAAAAATTAATTTATTCATTTAAAATTGTTCGTAAAATTTTTAATTTAAATTTTTTGAAAAAAAAATTTTAATTTAAAAAATAAAATGCTTGTTTTAATTTTTTTTAAATAAATATTAAACATAACTAAAAAAATACATTTAATCATTTAAAATTGTTCTTAAAATTCGAAATATTAATTTTTTTAAATATGATTTTAATTTAAAAAAATTTTTGTTTAAATTTTTTTTTAAATAAATGTAACACAAAATGAATTTTTTTAAAACGTCCAAATAACTAAGTGAAAAATACAAAATTTAAAATTTGTTGAAAGAATTTTTCAAACAAATTTAACACAAAATATTTATTTATTTATTAAAAATTGGCACTCTTATTCAACATTTTTTATTAAAATTATATGAAATCATATTTTTCAATATCTTTATTTTAAAAAATAAATTTATTCTTTTAAAGTTGTTCATAAAATTCAAAATTTAATTTTTTTGGCAAAATATGATTTTAATAAAAAAGTTTTTGTTTTAATTTTTTTTTAAATAAATGTTGCAGTCAAAATTATTTTTTTTAACGTCTAACTTGTGCAAATTTATAGGTTGTAAAAAACAAAATTTTTAAATTTGTTGACTCAGTTTTTCAAGAAAAATTTAATTAATTTCAATATCTTTGTCTTAAAATATATTTTTTTTATTGTAACTATACAAAATTTATCCAAATAAGCCAAACAATCCCATTCCAAAGAGAGTTCTTAAACATTTTTGTCAAGTTTCAGATATTTTTTTATTTTCGCTTGATTTCAATTTCTCAATCTACTTTTTTGCTCAGTGTACACCTGTCTCCCCAAGTATGTGTGTGTATCTATGTGTGTGTATGAAGGAATCCTTTGAAAAGGCTGCCACCATTTTGTTGCTACTGTCGTCATTATTACTCTTGTTTAAGTCCTGCTAATTATATTATTTTCTTTGTTAAATATTTTATGGTGCTGTGCTGCTTTATTTTAATTTAATTATTTTTAAATTTGTACTTAAATCTTTCAATTAAGTTTTGTGTAAATAGTTGAATTGAAAAATCTTATTATTTATATATATAATATATATAATTATATACTGTAGTAGAACTTATGCTTTAAGTTTATAAAACTGTTTCTGGAAGTATTGGAATAAATAACTCTAAAAATCAATTACTTTTGTTTTTAAATAAATGAATTAATTAAAATAAAAAAATTTACTCAAAATTTTATTTATTATTTAAAAAGAAGTCGTAATGTGAAATCTACATCCTATATCAGGTGCCACTCCTATCACTATCCTATTCTTATTGTACCTTGTTTCTATACTTCAATGACGTCACACGATGGCAAAGTAAATGCTAAGGTTCTTAGAATTGAAGCTACTGACGTCACTAGCAAAGCATTAATCACTTCATAATTTGCACTAAATTAATCAGAAACGTCAATTTACATTTTGATTAACGCTAATAACGTTATATACTTAAACTGAGCTATAATTTAATTAAAAAATTATGTTAATATTTTTTGCAGCTCCAACCGCAAATGCTGTCTCGTTCCCGCTGACACACACCCACGAGCTGTCACCTCTCTCACTTTCTCTCAATTTCTTTTTGAATATGTTTGCATGTGTGTGTGTGTGTGTGTGTTTGACTATTCGATATACATATAGCGAATATTAATCGCATATCCATTAACTGACTTATTCCGGCTTTAGCTGCATTGACATTTTAATCGCATTGTCATTTCATTTAAAAACATTTAACTGGCATTTATTTTTTAATTTTTTTATTTACAAATGGCATAAAGTATTTTGGGTGATTATTTTTAAAATTCAATATGCCTTATAATTGGGAGAAGAGACCGATATTTCGTGACGACTTTAAAGACTCTGCAAATGCAGCTGCCTTTAAGCAAACTGAGGCGATTTTTTTACAGAGATTTTCTTACATTGCGATTATCTGCGATATTAATCGAACGATTTTTTTTGGTACACCAACTAAGGCATTAATTTTGTGGATAATATATTGTAGTACTTTAAACTAGTGCTGGAGAAACATCCAACAACAACAATTTTTACCATCGATGTTTTGGATATTTGTAACTTGTTTCCATACATCGATTGTTCCTTACATTGCGATTATTTGCGATATTTAGTATTAATCAAATGATTTTTTTTTGTTTTTTATATTTTGTTGATGGAAAAACATCGATTTTGGCCGACATCGATGTTTTCGATATATTTAACTTCGATATATTGATGTTTCGACACAAGTTTTAACTTTACTACTTTAAACTAGTGCTGGAGAAACATCGGTTTTGGCCACCATCGATATTTTCGATGTTTTCAACTACGATATATCAATGTTTCGATACATCGATAGTATATTGCATTACTATTATCTGCAATATTTAGTATTTATCGAACGATTTTTTTGGTACACCAACTAAAACTTTAACTAAGTAGATAGTATAGCACTTTAAACTAGTGCTGGAGAAACATCGATTTGGGCCAACATCGATGTTTTCGATAAGTAACGATATTTCTCTACAAACGTAGCTGCCATTAAACATACTGAGGCATTTTTTATTTGAGAGATCATCTTACATTACGATTATCGGCGATATTTAGTATTCATCGAACGAGTTTTCTTGGTACATGATAATCTAGTACTTTAAACTATTGCAGGAGAAACATCGATTTTGGTCAACATCGATGGTTTCGATATTTTTGATATCGATTGTATCTTACATTACGATTATAGCGATATTTAATATTAATCGAAGGATTTTTTTTTGGTACACCAACTAAACTTTGTAGATAATATAATACCTTAAACTATTTTGGAATCGGTAAAAATTAATTAATTAACTCTGTTTATAGCCTCCTGACCTTATTGGAGTTCTACGGCAGCTTAGATACATTTTATTATTTGTTTTTTTTTTTTTAATAAGACGATAAGTAAATTTATTGGATATCTATAATAAATATCTATAATAAAAATTGTTGAGCTCCATTGCGTGAAACTATGGAATACTGAATGCTCTAGATTTTATTTAGAAGTCTCTAAATAATTTTCTAGTACATTTTTACCAAGCTTACTGAACTGAGCTCAAACCAATCATCGTTATATATGATAATTCTTACGCCCGGGCTGCAAAATAATTCTAATTTTATTTCAAAAAATCGCACAATCTACACTAAATTGATTCATTTTTTATAACTTTTTCGCTATATTACAAAAAATATATATGAATACATTTCCATAAAATTAAAAAAAATATATATACATAAATTTAAAAGAAAATTTATATAAAAAAATTTTCATACAAATTTTAAGTTGTCAAGGTAAATACATTTGAAGTTTATAAATTTTCGTTAGAAATTAAAAAAAAAAAAGGTTTAAGTTTCGAAAATTATTCCTAAAACGTTTCAATAAATTTTTTAATTTAAATATTTTTAAAAATAATTATAGCCATTTGAAGCTGATAATATAATATGAATAGAAATTATTAAAATTTAATAAATTTAAATTGAAATTAAAAACAAAAGATAAATTTTTTTAATGGCAAATTAAGATACATAATTTCGTATAATAATTTAAAATATAAAATTTTTAAAATTTAAATAGATGTTTCATATGCATAAATATATATTTTAAAAGCAATTACATACAAAATTTTTGGATAAAAAATTGAAATAAAAAATTTTGAATGAAAATTTTAAATATAATCCTTTTAATGAAAATTTTGATTACAAACGAAAATTGTTAATACAATATTTTTGATTTGAATTTTAAATACAAGATTATTAATTAATATTTTAAAAATATTTTATTTTGATGAAAATTTTAATTACAATCTTTTCAATAAAACATTTCTTATAAAAATTTTAAATATATTTTATCTTAATAAATTTTAATACAAAATTTAATGAAAGTTATCACTAAAAAGTTTTTAACGAAAATATAAATTATATTTTTTATTAAAGTTTCAAATACAAAATATTTAATGAAAATTTAAATACACTATTTTTTTAATTAAGATTAAAAATTAAGCCTAAAAGTGTAAGGCTTATTCTAAATTTTAAAAATTAAATTTGGAACGAAAATATAAATTATATTTTTATTAAAGTTTCAAATACAAAATATTTAATGAAAATTTAAATACGCTATTTTTTTAATTAAAATTAAAAATTAAGCCTAAAAGTGTAAGGCTTAGTCTAAATTTTCAAAGTAAAATTTGGAACAAAATTAGTTTAATAAAATTAATAATTTTATTTTAGATTACAAATTTTTTTTTTAATTGACGCTGCACTGCCAGTTCTATCGAATACAGAATGCCCTAAAGAGATGAACTTCGTATATTTTTTTTTCAAGTCATTAATTTTGGTTAAAGTTGTTGTAAAGCTTACTCAGCCAACTGACTAGGGCTCTTGTATGATTTTTAAAAATTACGTCGCCGGTTCGACGAAGAGTAGCTTTTATGCAATTTTCAAACATTGTTAAAAATTATTGTCTACTACTATAAAACGAATTTAAAAACTCTAATGGCAAGACTTTCAGCTTATAAAATGTCTTTATATCTCATGTCCTACGCCGTACTGCCAGCTTTATCGAATATAGAATGCAACAAATGGAAGAACTTCGTCGCATCGACGACAAATTTCTTTAAAATGATTAATTTGCAGCTAAATGTGGCTGTTGTATGATTCTTATAAATAACGTCGTCACTTCGACGAAGAGTGGCTTTTGTTCAATTTTTTAAACATTGTTCAAAATTATTGTCTGCTTCTATTAAAAAAATTTATACAAAATGTCCTTATAACTCATGTCCTATGCTCCTCAGGCTATAATATAATATAATGTATGTACATCAATCGCATTATTTTAATTGCAACGAGCTGCGTTAGTTTTGAGGTTTCTCATAATGTGCATAAAAAAAATTAAATTAAATTTTTATTAAAATCTGCTGTTTGTTAAAGAACTGCCCACAAGCAAGGGCGAAAAAAAAAAGTTTAACCAAACCAATGCAACGTAGCCAACCACAGCACAGTGCTAATTAAAATTACAATTTTTAATGAACAGCTTACAGAAAAATTTGGTTTGAGAAACAAATGCCAAAGGCTATTAATGCTACAGTTTTTACAAAGTTTTTTAAATATATTTTTTACACAGCGCTGGGTTTCATATTATAAAAATGACTTAAAAATCAAATTTTTGAAAAACAATAGCGCAATGCTGATTATAATCGCAAGTATAACAATGCCCTTAAACTTTTGTAAGAGCAGAACATTGCGTATACGTAATATTTAATAAAAGTTTAATTTTTGACACACTCGAAATTTTTTCAAAAAAATATTTTTATATTTTAAATTCTTGTTTATTTTTTATTAGCATGCATTACAACAACATTTTTGACTGATCTATCCTAGCCCATGTTTGTTTTCCACATGAGGCAACATTGCGTATACATAATTTTTTTTATGGGAGTATTTTTAATTGTTCACTTAAGACTTCATACGTATACGTAATGTCTATTAGAAGTCTCATAAATTTGTATTTGTATGCTCATAATTGTAAGTTTTAAAACATAACTATTTTGCAGTTCCCATCTGGCTATAATTCATATAAGATGTTATTACGTATACGTAATCTTTATATATACACTGCCGCTCAACTGAATAGGTTCACGATTTCTATAAAAGTTATTGGATCATATCTTTTTAATTAATTGGCCGATTGTGATGAAATATATTTTTTTTATAGTAAATTTTATTGCTAATAATAAACAGCAGTTAGAGGTCTCTAACATTAGTACAAGTAATTTTTTTTTTTGTTTTCCAGTATCATACCAAAATTTGACTTTTTATTTTGGCTCAACAGAATAGGTTCAATAGTATTTGACTTCAATTTGTGAGCGACAGCCATAATTTAAAGACGTCAATTCTTAAGTGTTTATCAATTTAGAGTAATCGCAGCTATTATTATGTAAAATGGGCCACGGAACTCAACTAAGTGATTTTGAAAAAGGTAGAATATAAGGATATGTCGAATCTGGTCTAAGTCACCGTCAGATCGCAAAAAAATTTGATCGAAGTCAAAATGTTGTGAGTAATTATCTTCGAAATACCTCGAACTATGGCAATAACATGAAAAGAGGTGCAAAATACGCGACAACGGGAACAGCCAGAAGACATATTATTAGAGCTGCATCCAATTCAACTCGCTCAGCTGCCAAAATCAAGGATGCATGCGGTGTTAAGGCCAGTCTGACGAATGTAAAACGCATAATTCGTAAGGCTAAACATTTGAGGAGGTTGAAAATTAAAAAAAAACCACCTCTTAATGATGTGCGTAAAGCTGCACGCCTTCGGTTTTCTCAAGATCATATGTCATTGAAGTAGGAATGGAACACTGTCGTGTTTTCCGATGACAAAAAATTCAATCTGGATGGTCCGGACGGGTATAATTACTACTTCCATCACCTACGAAAGGAAGAATGTGTTTTAAGTCGCCACCACTCTTGTGCAGGTGGAATAATGGTGTGGGGAGGCATATCCTATTATGGGACTTGTGAACTGCAGTTTGTTTCATCAAAAATGAATGCAAATATGTACAAAACTGTACTACAACAGAGTTTTCCACAATTTTTTAATGTGTTTCACCGGCTGTCATGGACATTTCAGCATGACAACGCACCCATTCACACTGCAAGAGTGATAAAACAGTGGATTGCAGACCAGAAGGTAAGATTGCTCGAGTGGCCACCATACTCCCCAGACCTAAATATTATGGAAAACTTTTGGGCGCTATTGTCTCGAAAAGTTTATGAGGGTGGGAGACAATTTAAAGACACAGAGTCCTTAATTGAAGCCATTGAAAACGCCTGGACAGAGATTTCTCTTGGAGTTATCGAAAACTATTATAAATCTTTGCAAATTCGATATATATGAAGTTATACTAAAAAAAGGAGGGCATACTAATTACCAAATTATAGCGAAAAAGTATATATTTTTATTAAAAATAAACCATACTGTGAATAATTACTTTTTATATTTTTATTTCTTATTCGAATCTCTTGAACCTATTCTGTTGAGCCAAAATAAACAGTCAAATTTTGGTATGTTACTGGAAAACACAAAAAAAAATTACTTGTACTAATGTTAGAGACCGCTAACTGTTGTTTATTATTAACAATAAAATTTACTATAAAAAAAAATATATTTCATCACTATCGGCCAATTATTTAAAAAGATATTTTCCAATAACTTTTATAGAAATGTTGAACCTATTTAGTTGAGCGGCAGTGTATAATTCTTCTGTGAGTGTGTATGTCACTGAACTTCTCTTAAACGACTGGACCGATTTTGATGAAATTTTTTGTCTGTGTTCAAGGGGATCTGAGAATGGTTTAGATTCACAATTTTGTCCGCTGGACAATGTTGCCACAAAAATAAATAATTGGAAGAAAATAAAGATCTAGACGAGCGAGCGAAGCGAGCGGGCCGGGGCGCAGCGGAGGCCGGCTAGTCTA
>JBAMAX010003009.1:0-24298 GCA_037043745.1 Chymomyza amoena
CATCAAAAGGTATCTGTAGAAAGACAGGCAATACTATCTGAGAGCCTGAGTGAAAAAAATGAGGAATATATGCAACCCTACCTATCAGGATCCTTAGTAAAGAAAAGATTACATCGAAAGGCAACTCTATCTGAGAGTCTGAGTGAAAAAAATTAGAAATATATGCAACCCTATCCATTGTAAAGAAAAGATCACATCAAAAGGTATCTGTAGAAAGACAGGCAATACTATCTGAGAGCCTGAGTGAAAAAAATGAGGAATATATGCAACCCTACCTATCAGGATCCTTAGTAAAGAAAAGATTACATCGAAAGGCAACTCTATCTGAGAGTCTGAGTGAAAAAAATTAGAAATATATGCAACCCTATCCATTGTAAAGAAAAGATCACATCAAAAGGTATCTGTAGAAAGACAGGCAATACTATCTGAGAGCCTGAGTGAAAAAAATGAGGAATATATGCAACCCTACCTATCAGGATCCTTAGTAAAGAAAAGATCACATCGAAATGCTACTCTATCTGAGAGTCTGAGTGAAAAAAATTAGAAATATATGCAACCCTATCCATTGTAAAGAAAAGATCACATCAAAAGGTATCTGTAGAAAGACAGGCAATACTATCTGAGAGCCTGAGTGAAAAAAATGAGGAATATATGCAACCCTACCTATCAGGATCCTTAGTAAAGAAAAGATTACATCGAAAGGCAACTCTATCTGAGAGTCTGAGTGAAAAAAATTAGAAATATATGCAACCCTATCCATTGTAAAGAAAAGATCACATCAAAAGGTATCTGTAGAAAGACAGGCAATACTATCTGAGAGCCTGAGTGAAAAAAATGAGGAATATATGCAACCCTACCTATCAGGATCCTTAGTAAAGAAAAGATCACATCGAAATGCTACTCTATCTGAGAGTCTGAGTGAAAAAAATTAGAAATATATGCAACCCTATCCATTGTAAAGAAAAGATCACATCAAAAGGTATCTGTAGAAAGACAGGCAATACTATCTGAGAGCCTGAGTGAAAAAAATGAGGAATATAACATATGCAACCCTACCTATCAGGATCCTTAGTAAAGAAAAGATCACATCGAAAGGCTACTCTATCTGAGAGTCTGAGTGAAAAAAACGAGGAATATATGCAACCCTATCCATTGTAAAGAAAAGATCACATCAAAAGGTATCTGTAGAAAGACAGGCAATACTATCTGAGAGCCTGAGTGAAAAAAATGAGGAATATAACATATGCAACCCTACCTATCAGGATCCTTAGTAAAGAAAAGATCACATCGAAAGGCTACTCTATCTGAGAGTCTGAGTGAAAAAAACGAGGAATATATGCAACCCTATCCATTGTAAAGAAAAGATCACATCAAAAGGTATCTGTAGAAAGACAGGCAATACTATCTGAGAGCCTGAGTGAAAAAAATGAGGAATATATGCAACCCTACCTATCAGGATCCTTAGTAAAGAAAAGATTACATCGAAAGGCAACTCTATCTGAGAGTCTGAGTGAAAAAAATTAGAAATATATGCAACCCTATCCATTGTAAAGAAAAGATCACATCAAAAGGTATCTGTAGAAAGACAGGCAATACTATCTGAGAGCCTGAGTGAAAAAAATGAGGAATATGCAACCCTACCTATCAGGATCCTTAGTAAAGAAAAGATCACATCGAAAGGCTACTCTATCTGAGAGTCTGAGTGAAAAAAACGAGGAATATATGCAACCCTATCCATTGTAAAGAAAAGATCACATCAAAAGGTATCTGTAGAAAGACAGGCAATCCTATCTGAGAGCCTGAGTGAAAAAATGAGGAATATATGCAACCCTACCTATCAGGATCCTTAGTAAATAAATGATCACATGGAAAGGCAACCATATCTGAGAGGCTAACTGAACAAAATGAGGAATATATGCAACCCCATCCATCAGGATCCTTAGTAAAGAAAAGATCCTATCGGAACACAAAGATAGGCAACCCTACGCTGCGAGAACCTAAGTGGCCTAGCAGAGCGTAGACAAGCTCATTCAAAGCAAACTGGGGAAAAATATATGCAATCCTTTCTTTCAAGATACCTAGCAGGGAATTAAATAAGCTAGAAGAATTCAGACAACAACAATGGCAACCCTAAGCCCAAGAAGAAAGCAAGCCTGCTTTGTAAGAGCCCGAGTGGATGACTGAAGTCAAGCTCTTTCCAAGGCGCCTGGGGTAGCATGTATATGTAATCCTACCGCTCAGGATCCTTAGTAAAGAAATACGAAATCCAAAAGAAATAAGACCTGCACAACGCAAGATAGGCAACCCTACGCTGTGAGAGCCTGAGTAAACAAAATGAACGTAAAGAAGCTTATTCAAAGGCAACTGGGGAAAAATTTTCACTCAGGAATAAACAAGCTAAAAGAACTAAGACCAGCCAGACAGACATCCAAAGGCATCTGCAAAAAGATAGGCAACTCTACGCACAAAAAACTGAAAGAACTTAGACCAAGTCATGCTAAGGCAATTGGAGTAAAAATAAGCTGAGCATCAAACTGAAAGGATGTAGAACAGACAACCTAGTCAATCCTACGTCACAGCTTTGGCGGAATCCAGCAAACTGTTGTTCCTTCATTATCTTCAGAAGATTTCGCAGCCAAAAAACCAAAAAAAGAAATGACCCATATACACGCATACTTATGCTTTGCTTTATGTTAATTTTTATTGCTTTTCAGGCTGCTCCTTTTTTTTTTTTTTTTGGTGCTTGCTGGCAACTCTGCTCTTTTGGCTATGATTGTGGCCATTTTGTTTTTTGGCTTGTTTTTATTTTGCGTTATGCGTCGCCATTGTTGTTTTGTGGTTTCGTTTTTTTTTTCGTGTGCTCCTTTTTTTGGTGTTGATGGCGCTTGCCAGAGTTGCCATTTGAATTAATTTAATTTGATTGTTGTTGTTGTTGTTGCTGCTGTTGCTGCTTCAGTGTTTATTTACTTTTGCTTCATTTGCCTGCGGTTTGTGAGCTGCTGCCCGCCCACACACAGCGCCCCCGCCGTGACCTTCAACCGCTTGTTGCTTGCTTGCCACCTGGCAGCCATTACAATCTGGGCAGCTGCAGCCATTGCAGCACACACATACACACACACACACACACAGCTCTGCACACATCTACACAGATAATTTTGTTGTTGTTTTTACTGGCAGCTTCAATTGTTGTTCTAGCTCAACACTCAACAATTTGGGGCAGGCAGAGTCAGTGACAAGCTGCGGCAGCCATTGGCGAAATTGGAGCATGTGGCAAGCTTGTCCATCTTGGCCAGGCCAGCTGGGGCAATGCTGCAATTGCCTGGCAACAGCCATAAAAGCTCCCGGGCACTTCATTTTCAGGCCACATAGCCAAAAATAATAAATGAATAAATAAAATTTCAAAATTTGAAGGTCCGTCCAACAACAACCATTTTGTTTTATTGCTATCTAACGAAAATCGCCATTTTGAAAACGCTTTAAGTCGCTTTGCATGCAAAATACATAAATTTTAATTAATTTTTTTTGTTGTTGTGGTGAGAAATTTTGTGGTTTTAGGGAATCTAGCAAGTAATTATAAATAAATACTATTAAAATTCAGTAGTTAAAAAACGTTTAAAATAATATTTATGCAGCAGAAAATGGAAAACTTTCTTTTAAGTTTGTTGTAGAAGATTTTTTTAAGCACAATGTAGTGCGGGAATACATTTTTTTTTGAGTTCTTGGAATTGGGAATTTAATGATTAAAAGCTAAATTCCACTGATAATAAAGATAAGAATTATAACAGAGACAAGATGATGCGAAAATATGCAAAAAGATGTCATCTCTCAGAAGCAAGGTTAGCCCATTGTAAATTCTTGAGCGTGCAACTGAGCTCTCTCTGAGATGGGTTACCAAAAGAGCTAAACATAAGAGTTTTTACAGAGATAAGATGTTGTGAAGAGCTAAAGAGTCGTGATGATATTGCAGATGATGCAAGAAATATGTCTTTTCTTCATCGTCAAATCACAAAAAAGTGAGATGATGAGAAGAGATCAACAAAAGTCCATTGTAATTCATTCAGCGTACAACTGAGCTCTCTTTATCGCACTCATTGGTGGTATACCAAAAGATCTAAAAATAAGAATTATAACAGAGACAAGATGATGCGAAAATATGCAAAAAAGATGTCATCTCTCAGCAGCAAGGTTAGCCCATTGTAAATTCTTGAGCGTGCAACTGAGCTTTCTCTGAGGTGGGTTACCAAAAGAGCTAAACATAAGAGTTTATACAGAGATAAGATGATGCGTAAAGCAAAAGAGTTGAGATGATGAAAAAAAAAATGTAATCTCTTTGTCGCGTGTATTGCTGGTTAACCAAAAGAGCTAAAGATAAAAGTTATTACTGAGATAAGATGATGCATAGAGTTTAAGAGCTCAGATGATGCAAAAAAAAAGTCTTTTCTTTATCGTCAAATCACAAAAAAGCCAAATTCCACAGATAATACTTAAAGCGAAGTTTTACTAATTATTATAGCCTAGAAATATATCTCTATGGGAGTTGCGCCATTGCGTTGAAAAACATCGTTTCGAAATATTGGATACTCTTAAAACTTGATTCGATACCCAATAAAGATCGATATCAGCGTTTGAAACGAATTAAATTGTCAATTTCTGAAATTTTATGTCGTTGCATTTCGATGCTGTTCTAAAAATCCAAATCGGTGAATGAATCAAAACAAAGTTTTAAGTATTTATAAAACTGATGATATTTATAAAACTTTATATCGCTGCGATTCGATACTGTGTTTAAAACCGATATCAGCGTTTGAATCGAATTAAATTGTTAATTAGTTGTAGGACTTAATATCGATGCTATTTAATACTGTTTTAAAAATCGATATCGGCGTTTGAATCTATTAAAAGTGTTAAGTATTTCAGAAATTGTATGTATATCGGATGTGATTTGACATAGAAGAAAGATCGATATCGGTAATTGAATCGAGGGAAAGTGTTAATAAAATTGTATTTAACTTTCTCGCTGCGATTCGATATTGCTCTAAAAATTGATGTCGGTGAATTAATCGCGTCATAGTCTTAAGTGCTTATAAAACTTTATATCGTTGCGATTGGACACTCTTCTTAAGATCGATATTGGCGATTGTATCGAAAGAAAGTATTAATTATTAATAAAACTTTATACCGAAGTGATTTGATACGCTCCTAAAAATAAAAATCGGTGAATGGATCGAATCAAAGTTTTAAGTATATTAAAACTTTTTATCTGATGTGATTCGATGCCGAAGTAAACTCGATATTAACGATATAATTGAATGAAAGTGCTAATTATTTATAAAACTTATAATTGCTGCGATTTGGTACTACTCTAAGAATCGATATCGGCAAGTAAACCGCGTCAAAGTCTTAAGTACTTATAAAACTTTATATTTATGCTATTCGATACTTTTCTTAAAATAAAAATCGGCGAGTGGAACGAATCAAAGTGTTGAGTATATATAAAACTTGATATCGATGCGATTCAATACTGTTCTAAAAATGAAAATCGGCGAATGAATCGAAACAAATGGCTAATTATTTATAAATCTTTATATCGATGCAATATCGGCTATAAAATCGATGGAAAGTGTTAATTATTTATAAAACTTAATATCGATGCAATTCTATACTGTTCTCAAAATCGATATCGCTGAATGAATCCAATCAAAGTGCTGAGTATTTATAAATCGCGATATGCGATATTGGCGATAGAATCGAATGAAAGTGTTAATTGTATTGATTCAATTCGATACTATTCTAAAAAAGATATCGGCGAATGAATCAAATGAAAGTGTCAATTAGATTTAAAACTTTATATCTATGCGATTCGATACTTTTATAAAAATAGATATCGGCGATTGAATCGAATCAGACTATTAAGCATTTATAAAACTTTACATATATCGCTGCGATTTGTAACTGTTTTTAAAATCTATATCGGATATTGGATTGAGTTTAATATTTTATATTTTATAAAACTTTATATTCATGCTATTCGATACTTTTCTTAAAATTAAATTCGGCGAGTGGAACGAATCAAAGTGTTGAGTATATATAAAATTTGATATCGTTGCGATTCAATACTGCTCTAAAAATTAAAATCGTTAAATTGTAAAATTTATTCTATGTATGCTCTAAGCTGATATTTCAATTGGGACTTACTACAAAATCATATCGATACTTAATAAATGTCTATCAAACGGACGATATATTGAGAAAAAAACATCGTCAGAAAAAAAAAAAGTAGCAACATTTGCAAGTGCATCTAGAGACAAGACATAGTACCTTGTCTAAAAATGTCTATCGAATAGACGATATATCGAGAAAAAAAACATCGTAATCAATATAAAAAAATACTAACACTTGCAAGTTTATCTAGAGACAGGACAAGGTACTTATTAAATGTCTATCCGATGGACGAAATATCGCCAAAAAACATCGTTATAAATTATTAAAAAATACCAACATTAGAAAGTTTATCTAGGGACAGGACAAGGTACTGAATAAATGTCTATCCGATGGACGAAATATCGCCAAAAAACATCGTAATAAATTATTAAAAAATACCAACATTAGAAAGTTTATCTAGGGACAGGACAAGGTACTGAATAAATGTCTATTGAATAAACGATAAATCGAGAAAAAATCATCGTAATAAAAATTAAAAAAATACCAACACTTCCAAGTTTATCTAGAGACAGGACAAGGTACTGAATAAATGTCTATTGAATGAACGATATATCAAGAAAAAAACATCGGAATACAAATTTAAAAAATACCAACATTTGCAAGTTTATCTAGAGACAGGACAAGGTACTGAATAAATGTCTATCGAACGGACGATATATCGAGAAAAAATCATCGTAATAAATTATTAAAAAATACCAACAGTAGAAAGTTTATCTAGAGACAGGACAAGGTACTGAATAAATGTCTATTTAATAAACGATATATCGAGAAAAAAACATCGTAATAAAAATTAAAAATACCAACGCCAAGTTTGTCTAGAGACAGGACAATGTTTGAGGTAATACATATGTGTGATAACGACAAAGTCTTTAAGTTGGAGAAGATGAGCTCAAATCTAGGTATGGCCAAAATATCGGTATACTAACGCACATCCCTAGTATCTATTGATTGATTGACAATTTGACCGGAACAAATTTATGCATATGAAAAAGCGCTGCAAATATTACCCAAAAAGTGCTCAAAAAGTGCTGCCCACTTTAAGCTAGATGGCGCCAGCAGTAACAACAGCTAATCGGCTTTCAACTTTCAGTTAGGCGGCAGCTCTAAAACCTTTTAAAGCTTTTTTTACTGCTTTTAGTGGCTGTTTGTTTAATCAACTTTAAAGATTTGCCAACAATTTTCCAACGATTTTCCGGCAGCTTTTCCATGAATTTGTTAATTAAATGTTGCATTTTCCTGCTGCCATTTGTTAATTTTGTTATCAGATTGCAAATGGCTGCTGTTATAATTAACGTTTTCCAAGTAAATGAAAATGCATTTCGAAAGGCTCGCGTTTTGCTGGAAAAGTATTTGGTCTGGGCATGTTGGTGCAATTTGAAAGCAAAAACATTTTCCACCAATCCTTGCAGTGCGGAAAATGCGTGTGTGGATTTGTGGACTTTAGGCGATTTGCGTGAAAATCCCTTATTCGGATTACACGGAAATGCATTGCGAAATGTTGCAGTTAATTACAAGTCAGTGCAGCTTTGATGGCGACTGGACTGATAAATGGAATTGACCAGGGGCGGGCTGGGGCCACTACATTTCCTTTTAAATTCTTAAAATGGAAAATTCTGGGAAAAATTCGTTATTCACGTTAAAGCAATAGGAATAGAGTGCAGCAGCAGACATTAAGGCGTCAGAGGTTAGGTGTAATGCTGGAAAATGCTATGAGATTTGTAAGCTATTTTCCAGATGTTTGTTGCTGGTGTTGTTTTGTTGTAGCATTTTCCGATTTTCCGCTTGATTTGCACAGCGTTTGACGAGTCGTAAAAAGCAAGTAGAGCACAAAAGGCAGCCGTGGCAAGTGGCGGCGGGCTGGAGGGGCTGGAAGGCGGCAAAAGCATTTGGGGCCAGATGGTTTTGGCAAAGACTTAAACCATTTCTGCGTTATTTTGAGATATTCAATTTTATTATTTTATTCGTTGGTTTTTTTTTTTCATTTTTGTGTCCTCCTTTTTTTTGCAGAGATTTTTTTTTGGTTTTTCTTTTTGATTTAACATTTTTATACTCTTGCCAAGGGTTTTTATTTGCTTGTTGGATCTAACATTGTTGCACTTTGAAAAGTCTTTAAGTTAATTGGATACGAAAGTTTCAAGGCTTCAAAAGCAGCATGAATAAATGTTTTCGAAATCAAAGAGACATACTTAAGGTATACTTTTCTCTAGCAGACTTCCTCAGTTAAGGCATTTTTCTAAACAAAGGTTGATGCAATATGATGATAAAAGATGAAATTAGAAGACAATAATAGAAGATGATGATTAAAGATGATAATAGACGATGATAAAAGGAGATGATAATATGGGATGATAAAAGGAGATAATAATATAAAATGATTATAGAAGATGATAAAAGAAGAGCACATAAAATATAATAATAAGAGACAAAAATATTAAAAATTAATGTTGATAAGTTGTTATAACAAAAAAAAGAAGAAAATATGTAATGCCAATCAAATATGTTGAAAAGGCTGGATAATAAGTCAGATGATGTTAAAAGATGATGATAAGAGATGATAATCAACGATGATTACTAGACGAAGAAGATGATAGCAGTAGATGATAATGAACGATGATACTGAGAGATAAATGAGTTAGTAATAAAAGATGATAAGTTATTATAAAAAGAAATGAAGAACATTTTTAATGATTATAAGTTATATTTAAAAGCGTTAATGGTAAGACAAATAATATAAAAGATGATAACATGAAATGATAGTAAACGATATTATTAGAGATGATTTGAAAACATAATAATAAATGATACTAAATGGCGTAAAGATGTTAGGAGACCATAATAAAAGATGATAATAGGAAATGATAATTAATAATAAAAGATGATAAAGTGTTAAAACAAGAAAGAAAGACAGTTTTTAATGATAAAGAAATGTGTTGAAACGCGTAAATGGTAAGTCAGATGAAAATAAAAGATGATGATGAAATAATAATAAAAGATGACAATATGAGGCGATAATAAACGATGATTATTAGAGATGACAATTAGAAAAGACGGTTTGTTATGATGCCATTTCAAAAATGGTAAAAACAACTGGTGTAAAAGTTGATGAAAATAAAATAATTCTAAAAGTGTTTTTGAATCAGCTGTACCCAACTAAACCAACTCTGAGTTAGTAACTATAAAAACTTCAAAGTTTTAATGCAGGCCAGCTCTAACTTCATCATCTAACTTGAATATAAGTTTAAATCTTTTTAATTTCATTAAATACAGCAGAATGAATGAAGCGCAGAGACAACTTCAACTGGTTTTGTGCTGAGAGTAGATATAGAGTTCAGATGATGCAAGAGATATTGTTCAAGATGAGCTATTACCAATGTGTCGTATGTGAAAGAGTTCAGAGAGAAAAAGTGTAACTGATGCACGAGATGATGGTGCAGATGAAATATTCCCAATACAACAAGCTCGGATGATAGAAATGTTTCAACTTTTGTAGCATTTTGTTAGTCTTTTAACACGTAACTTTGCACTTTAAGTAATAAGTGTTGATGGAATTAAAAACAACTGAAAACAAAAACTGGAACAACTTTTGCTTTGAGAGATTAAGTTAAAAGAAACTAAGTATATTAAATGTGAGTAAAGATGAAGAGAATATATATAATTGGGCGTCAAATATGATGAAAAGAGCTTATAAAAATATAGAAATTGCAGATGATTCGAACACAAATATTAACAAGAGAGGTATAATGAGAAAATATGATAACAAAAGATGATGATAAAAAGAGCTGATGTGTGCAGATGATACAAAAAATAAGCAAAACTTGTTTTTACTAACGTTTATTCATATCCAAAGCTTCAACTTGGCATTCTAAGTTTTTAGCTTATGCTTCCTTTTTAAATAAAGTTTAGAAAAACTTTAGATAAAGTAAATGTTGCAGATGATGCTCAAAATATGCAAAATGTTGTTTTAGTTTAGAGGGAAATATTTCAACCTGTGCACTTTAAAAGTGTTTGTTTTAACTTTTAAGCAAACAACTTATTCGATTAGTTAACAAAAGAGAAAGCTAGTTTTGTCAGGAGAGAGCAAGGTAGGAGAAAGTAATTGTGAGCAGAGCTAATTAGAAGAGTTGATAACACAGATGTATGCAAGAGGCAAAAGTTGAGATTTAAAAACGGTACAAAATTGGATTAATTAGATGATGATGTAAGGTAAGGTAAGGCCATTTCAAATTCTTCAACGTGCTACTGAGCTTTACAAAAGAGCTAAATATAAGAGTTATTTCAGAGATAAGATAATGCGAAGAGCTAAAAAGTTGTAGATGATACGAAAATTATGCAAAAACGATGTCATCTCTTCATCTTTACTTGATAAAAAAGTAAGATGATGAGCTGATGAGCAGAGATAATGCAAGATGCTTTAAATGAACAAAAGTCCATTGTAAATTCTTCAGCGTACAACTAAGCTCTCTTTATCGCGTGCATTGGTGGTTTAACAAAAGATCTAAGGATAAGAATTATAACAGAGACAAGATGATGCGAAGAGCTAAAGATTTGAGTTGAAATAATAGATTATACGAAAATATGCAAAAAAGATGTCATTTCTTAGAAGCAAGGTAAGCCCATTGTAAATTCTTTAGCGTACAACTGAATTCTTTTTGAGGTGGTTTACCAAAAGAGCTATACATAAGAGTTATTACAGAGATAAGATGTTGTAAAGAGCTAAAGAGTTGGGATGATATTGCAGATGATGCAAAAAATATGTCTTTTCTTCATCGTCAAATCACAAAAAAATGAGATGATGAGAAGAGATGATGCAAGATGAACAAAAGTCCATTATAATTTATACAGCGTACAACTGAGCTCTCTTCATCGCACGCATTGGTGGTATACCAAAAGATCTAAAGATAGGAATTATAACAGAGACAAGATATCATCTCTCAAAAGCAAGGTTAGCCCATTGTAAATTCTTGAGCGTGCAACTGAGCTCTCTCTGAGGTGGGTTACCAAAAGAGCTAAACATATGAGTTTACACAGAGATAAGATGTTGCGTAAAGCAAAAGAGTTGAGATTATGGAAAAAAAATGTAATCTCTTAACCAAAAGAGCTAAAGATAAGAGTTATTACTGAGATAAGATGATGCATAGAGTTAAAGAGCTCAGATGATGCAAAAAAAATGCCTTTTCTTCAACGTCAAATCACAAAAAAGTGAGATGATGAGCTCATGAGCAGAGATGATGCCGCAAAATGCTTTAAATGCATAAAAAAAGACCATTGTAAATTCTCCAGCGCACAACTATGCTCTCTTTGTCGCGAGCATTGGTGGTTTACCAAAAGACCTAAAGATAAGAGTTATTACTGAGATAAGACGATTAAAAGAGCTAAAGAATTGAGTTGATTTAGCAGATGATGCAACAAATATGCCAAAAAGATGTCATTTCTTCATCGTCAAATCACAAAAAAACTGAGATGAAGAGCTCATGAGCAGAGATGATGCTGCCAAATGCTTTAAATGCACAAAAGCGTATTGTAAATTCGTCATCTTGCAACATGGCGCTACATATGTATCTTATATGTATCATCTCTTTTGCTTTTTTTGCAACAAAAGGCATAGCTACTTTTGTCGTAACATATTTCGCTTGTGATGGCTTTCTTGCTGGCGGCGTCTTTTGAAGTCCTGAGCATGAAATGCGCCCGCTGTGCTCTGCTCTGTAGCTCTCTTCACAGCTCTCTTCTGGCTTGTGTAGTGGCTTGTTTGAGTTTTGGGGGGTTGGGCAGGTTGGGAGGCGGTTTTTTTTGGCGTATTTTGTGCGCCGCGCTGTCTAAAGGATAATGCGAACAAGTGGATAAAAATGTATGACACGATAAAAGCAAAGTGCAGTCAGTTAGTCGTCTGAAAGGCAAGGCGCTCTCTTTTGCTTGGTTTCGCTTAGTCTCTTTCCCGCTCTCTCTCTCTTTCTCTGTGTGTGTGTGTGTGTGTTGAGGCAGCTGTTGGTCTGTCTTGTTGCTGCTTGCTGCTTCCGCTTCCGCTGCTGCTGCTGCTGCTGTTGTTGTTGTTATTGTTGTTGCTGTTGGCCTTTTGCGCAAATTTGAAAATAATTTACAATGTTGTCGTAAACAAGTTAGCATGTGTGTGTGTGTGTAACGGTGTACACCACCCACGCCCCCTATGCCTACACAGGGCCACCCCTTGCTAGACTCTTCGCCCTCCCACTCTCCCGCCCACTCTCCATGTGCATATGTTTATGTAATTGCGAATTACGTTGCACCACAGTGCGTATACTTGACCTTCAAAAATTGGCTGATCAATAAATGTGGTTCTATTTGCTCTCCTCGTCTTTGTTGTTGTTGTTGTTCTTGTGGTTTTGCTTGTTTTATTTCTACGGCTTGTTGAGTCGTAAAACGAATATGCGCCAAGGCAAAACAAATAACGAAAAAGAAATAAAAACGAAAAATATAAAGAAAAAGAAAAAAATAAAATGGGATAGGAATGGAATGAATCGAGTGTCGGCACAGAAATCAGGCTGAAAACGAAGCTAAGTTACAAATATGTGACTGTGAGTGTGCATGTGAGTACAGTAGTCATTCGTAGAACAAAACTTTAACTAATTCTTATTTCTCTTTTTATGATTTACTTGACATAAATTACAAAACTTTTCCAAATTAACTTGCTAACTTTTGGGCAATAATTCAGAAAAAAAAAACAAAAGCCACACACAAGTTTAGAAATACAACTTTTTGCTAGACGAAGCAATTTGCGGTATAGTTAGTAATAAAAACGAGATATAAAATGGCGAATATTTTTTATATATTTTTATAAATTTTACATACATATAATAACATAATATATATAGAAAATACATCAATAATATTTCTATTAATGTTACATATCATGCCTTCACATTGAAAATTCTTACATGATATGTTTATGTTTCTTGTGTATATTTTTTATCTATTATTTATTATTTATTATCTACTGCCGAGAAAATTTTATTTTATTAAGAAATACGAAAACGTAAAGTCTGACAACTCGTTTCTTAATTTCATGAAATATACGTATAATCTTGATTGCGTATCAAACGTTTCTAAGTCAACTACGTTAATCGCAAGACACATTACAGCAGAAACACTACCTTTCATTTCCTATTTCTCCTATCATCGTCCTATCCTCAACAAAATCACTCAAATAGGAATTAGTTAAGTTTTAGTTTACATGTACAATGTTTTAGTAAACAAAATATATTTCTATAGTTAAAATTTGTGCAATTCTTATTTTCATTCAATTCCTTGTTCCTATTGTGCAATTTAATAATATTCATATCAATAAATATTCTACCGAGAAAAAGACGTTGTCACGTAAAATCTTCGCCCGTAAAACCGACTTTATAGGCAACAGTTTTTTATTTAGTTTTGCTTAAGCAATTTAGTTGATTTTCCTTTAAAATTGAAAATACTTGTCTTTTTTAATTAATATTTTTCATTCCTTGAACTTCTTCTTTCATATCATAGAAATACAAATACACAAATATTTTTATACATTATATGTTATAATATATAATAAGAATTCAAAAGTCGTTCCAGGCGGAAAAAAGAGCATAATATTATATTTTAGAGTGAATAAAAAATTTCGATATGAAAGCTCTTAGCGATTTTAATTTTTTGGATTATTCAATACAATTTTGCCCAAGAAACTAGGGGTCTAAGACACAACTTATTCCAAATAGGTCGAAGGAACTCTTTTTAATGACTTTTTTTTTAAACCGCCGCCAGATGGCACTTTACTCTATTTTTTGATTCTTTTTGAAAATTTACAAAATATGAAAATCGACGAATATTTCATTTATTCATTGCTCTCAAGCACAGTAACAAAGGAAGGAGGAATCCATTTTTGATATCTTTTATTAATTTTGAGCGCCACCAGATGACGCTTTTCACTTTTTCATAGTTTCATGCAGTGTCACAAATTTTGCCGATTTTCGAATTATTTTGTCAATTAGAAAAAACAACATAAATAATAAATAAACTAAAATTAAAAAATTTTCAAAAATGGATTTCTCGATCCCAATAGCCCACAAATATAAATTTGATAGGCAAAATATATCACTATTTGGCCTTGTAAGTGGGTCCTATTGGTTTTTGAATATTTTATTTTATTTTTAAATTATAAGAATTTTGGATAATATTTTTTAAGACGGTAACTCAAAAAAATCCTTCAATATTGATTGTATTGAAGTAAGTTAGCAAATGGAAGCTGCAATTGATTTTTGAATATTTTGATAAAGGCCTATTTTACATTTTTTTTCTTTATTTCAAAAATGGATTCTTAGATCCCGAAACCCTCAAATAGAAAAATATGGAATGGAAGGTCCAATTGATTTTTGACTATTTTGATAAAAACCTATTGTGAAACGTATGGAACCTATTTATGAAAAAAATTTAAAAAAATTATAATTATATATGTGAGGAACTGACATATAAGATGCAGCTTCTTAAAGCTTCTACTTTCTAAGAAGCTCTTTTGATCTCCACCGCTTTAAAAACTATCACTCAAAACTCTTCAAATTTAAAAAAAATAAATTTCAAGAATGGATTCTTCTATCCCAAAAACTCCCAATTGGACATTTGATTATAGGAAAAATATCGTTTTTTGGCTTTGTAATTGAAGGCCAAATTGATTTTTGAGAATTTTAATGAAAACCTATTTTGAGTTTTTTTTTAAAGTAGAAGAATAAACTCAAAATAGAGCGTATAGTATTTATAGTATTGAAATAAGTCAAAAAATTCTGAGTCGAAAAAAATCTAAAAAAAATATAATAATATATGTGAAGAACTGGAATATATACACACTAAGATGCAGCTTTTCACAAAAACTGGATATTCTTAAGAAGCTCTTTAAATCTTCGTGTTACAGTTAATTGTTTGATTGATAAAAAATAATTTATAAATAGATAATTTTTGCAAATTGAAGTTTTTTTAGTGGATGATTCACCGGAGATTGGAAAAATGAGTTGAAAGCCTATTGCGAGCTTTGGAATACATACTTCAAAGTGAAGAATACACTTAAGAACACATCCGAGATCCGCAGCAAAGTTTAGCCTTTTATATTATGATATCATAATTGAAAAATTTTAGCATTTTAGCTATCAATTAACTAAAATTAGATAACTTGAATTAAGTTGATACATTTTTGTTTCTATTGCCTTGATATTTATGCATATATAATAAAGGATATCGCTCCCATTCGGAGCAAAGGTAAGACATTTTTTTAGCTTTATAACCAAAAAGACAGCTGTATATATGAGTTTTGTTTAAAAGCGGTACAGAGATTTCTGTTTTGAAGACTTTTTAGCTCTGTAACTTAAATAGTCATTGAAAATTTTGCATATAAGTCTTCTATATTTAAAATAAATAATTGACTAAATAAAGATGATTGATATAAAACAAAAGATGATTATTTTAATTAATAAAATGTTTGTAGTAGTAGTAATGTAGTTTGTCTTAAAAAAAGAAAGATGATTATGAAAAGTGTAAAGATGAAATTTCAGTATAATATTGTCCTATCAGACATCTCGTTTTTCAGTTAGTAGTGCCACATCGTACTCAGCAAACTTTTGGATTTTAGCTCTCTAACTTAAGTAGTCGATGCTTATATTGCATTTAAATCTCATATATTTGAAATACATAATTGACTTAATAAAAATGATGCATATAAAACAAAAGATGATAATTTTTTGTCCCAAAAAGAAACGACCAAAGTTTTTTATCTCGCAAAAAAGAAAGATGATCAAAGAAGACATCGACATATCATTCTACTAAAGATAACTCTTCTTAGAATTAGCTTAGTTATTTATTCAGTTAATAGTTATAAAAAAAGAAATTCTTCCCTGCGTAGATTTCACTGTACTTGTGTGCCAGTGAGTTTGCATTATGTTTATTTCCAATTAAATCACGCAGCTCACGTGCTACCTACACACACATAGATACACACACACATACACACTCACAGACACACCGACGGGGGGGCAGCATTACAAAATGGCGCACATGGCTAGTAACGCCGCAGTGCGTAACTTTATGGGCATGTCTTGGAGCCTTAGCTACAAGGATGCCAAAAGATGCGTGCCCCGTGTCCTTTGGCAGTTTTTGGCCAAAAATGTCCAAAAAGCGGAGCCAAAAAACAAAAAATCCTAAATGAAAATGGAAACCGAAAGTAATAATTTTTTATAAAGTGCCAACTCAGCAGTAACACACACACACACATGTGCATAAAGGAAGCGCAAGAGAGTAAATAAACAGCAGTGAGAGAGTGAAGAGAGAGAGAGAGAGAGAGTCTAACGCACATGTGACCAGAAAAAAAAAACAAATTACGCAAACTAGACCCCAATATGGTAAGAAGTACAAAATAAAAATGGCGGAGAAAGAGCGCTGTAAAAAGTAAATCAAGACAGACAGGAGACGAGGAGATGTGCCAGAAATCTCTAGACGCTTTTGTCCTTAATTTCATTTTAAAACTCTAGAGAAACACATGTCCTAAAAGCTTTTTCAAAAGGAGTTCGTTGCAACGAACGCAAATATTATGCGCTTGGACGGAAATTCGTTTAAATTCGCCAGCCAGCCAGAGATTTCTTTCTGTCACATGGCTGGAACAGAAAATTTAAAGTCTACTAAATCCATCAAAATGGCTGACAGTAGAACTGAGCTGAAGGAGTTGGAGAGAGATGAGTCCAGCGTGTTATCTAGAAGAAGATACTGCAAGAAATAAAGTTGGTAAAACTCTGTGAATGCAAAGTTGCAGAAGAAAGAGACTTATTTGCAGAGCTTGGGTAAAGCAAGAGATGAGATGAGGTGCAGAAGAAATCGATTTATTTTTCTCAGCTTTTGAGATGATCCAACAAGCTGTTTTTTTTTTATGTAAACGGGACTCGCTTTAATTTTTCTAATCACTCAGAAATTTTAGAGTGTGGCAAATCCTTGACAGAGCTTTCTGTCGAAATGGCTGACAGCTGGACTAAGTTGGGCGCAAGTCCTGCGTGCTACCTAGAAGACGACACTACAGGAAATAAAGTTGATTTATTTGTAGAGCTCAATTTAAGCAATTTTTGAGATGATCTGCAGAGATGATTGCTCTGTTTTTTTTTTTTTGGAGTGTAAGATTGAAAATATTTCACTATTTTATTATTTCTTCATATGGCTGATGTAGAAATTTTAAAGTCTTGTAAAATGATATGAGAAGAAGACACTGCAAGAAAAAAGTGTTTAAACAATTTCGAAAGTTGGAATATTTTATAATTTTTTTTAAGCGAAAAACTTTAAAAATGCGAAGTTGCAGAAGAATTTAATTTTCTCACTTAAACAAGTTTTGAGATGATCTGCTCAGAGGATTGCTCTGCTTTTTTTGGTCTGCACTTTAACTTTATCTTAATATCTGAATTCGAAATGTAAGATTGAAAAAATGTCACTATTTTGACTGAGATGAGAGCAATTCTTCCGCGGTACCAAAAAAAAAAAAACACTGCAAGAAAAAAGGCATTATTTCGAAATTTGAAAAGACTTGAAGAATTCAAAGCTGCAGAAGAAATAGATTTATTTCTATCACATTTAGTTTTAAGTTTTGAGACGATCCAGCAAGCTTGGCCATTATTTAAAGAAATATTTTAATATATATTTGTTTTTACTCATCATCTGCTTTATTGAATTTTTTATTGATATATATTTTTTTTTAGCTCTATATGTAAGATTACAAAAATTAAGCTATTTTATTATTTTAAAATAAATTAAAAGATATACAAAAGCCCTCAAAGTCAGAAGAAAAGACTGGCAAGAAGTCACCCAAAGAAACCTTAAAACTAATTCTTCAAATTCCATTTGATTAGTTCATATATAAAAGATTTGTGGGAAGAGTGAGAACCTTTTCAAATTTTTCATGATATAACGAAGTTGTATCTTTATCTATTTCATGATTATCTTTCTTTGTTGTAAAATACAAAACTTTGGCCGTGTCTTTTTATTACAAAATCTGATCATCTTTAGTTTTATATCAATCATCTTTATTTAATCATTTATGTATGATAGATATAAGATTTAAATGCAACATTTGCAGCGACTACTCAAGCTAAAATATTAAAAATACAAATTTTTCTCAGTACGGCGTGGCTCTATTAAGTCTAAAAGAAATCTGCCTATACATATATATTATATAAATCTTCGACTATAAAATGAATAAATGAATGAACAAATTCTAAAAGAAGTTATCATTAGTAGAATGATATGGCGAAGTTGTCATCTTTGATCATCTTTCTTTGTTGTGAAATAAAAAACTTTGGTCGTGTCTTTTCATGACAAAAATATATCATCTTTGGCTTTATATCAATCATCTCTGTTAACGTGCGTTCGTATTGATATTTAAGATTTAAATGCAACTTTTGCAGTGACTACTTAAGTTACAGGTCCAAAAATACAAATTTTTCTGAGCACAGAGTGACTGTATTAGGTTGTTATATAACTTATATGTAGGTATCCTGCTCTCCAAAACTTCTTTTGTTTTTTGTTTATCAAATAACAAAAATTAATTAAATATTGCATAATCTTGGTAAACTATTTTTTACTATAAATTTAATAAACAAAAGAACCAACTCAAAAACAAGTCATCTTTTCATAAAATGTTATGCCAAATTTTCATCTTGACGCTTTTCATAATCATCTTTTTTTATTATAAGATAAACAATTTTGATCAGGTCTTTTTATGACAAAAAATTATCATCTTTTGTTGTATATCAATCATCTTTGTTTAGTTATCGATGTATTTACATAAAAGATTTAAATAAAACGTATGTAGCGACTTAAGTTATAGACCTAAAAATAAAAAATTTTCAGAGTACTCTTCCAAACTGTTGCGTCATTTGCGTAGAACAAATCTTTCACCCTTTAAAATGAAATAGCGTATTTCAGCATTCATCAACCTCTAGAACCTCTGACCTCTGTCAGAAAATTTTCTAAAATTGAAATGCAATACAATTTATTTGCATAAAATATTTTGCAAAATCATTTTAGATGCAATTTATTTGTATTTATTTTCCATGCCGGAAAAACAAAGTCCGCACTCAATCAAAATGCTGCTCCAAAAGTAACATTTTAGCAAATTATTGCATCTATTATTATAAATCGTGGTCTGCGAAAGATATAAGGTTACGTTTTTATTTTTATTTTTTTTGTAATTGTTTTTAACATTTAAGCTCATTTCTGGTTCGATGGTTGCGCAAATAAACAAAACTGCAGTATTTGTTACAACGAGTGGGAAAAACTTTTGAACCATTGGGAACGATGTACGGATGGATTTCCTCCCAATTAATTCGGCCAAAATGCAACTGCCCAACACTGACGTGGGTATAAACCATAAATGGAAATGAGTTTTCCCTCAGTTTTATTTCTTTTTTGTATCTGAAACAAAATACTTTTCCAAATTGTGTGTAAAACTTAAGTGTAAAATTGAATAAATCGTTTAAAGCCGATTTGTTCAAATTAAAAATACTAATTGGCATCTTATCGAAATATTTTTGTGAAAAACTTCATGGAAATTGTATAACAAAATGTAAGATTAGGCTAGGTGACTTAGTTGAAAGCATTCCTTCATTGTCTTTCATTTCATATATTTATGGCATCTCAAACAAAAACGGCATCTCATCTATTTATCTTATCTAAAACCAAAACTTCACCTCATCTATTCATCTTATGTTTTCATCTCAAACAAAAACTTAATCATATCTCTGAATCTTATCTTCTTATCTCATCTCAAACTAAAACGTCATCTCACTTCAAGTTTCTCGAGTGATGTTCTTTAGGCTTTAGAATTAAATCGTCCCTGTCCCCACATTGCATTTCATTTCTTTATGGCATATCGAACAAAAAGTCCATCTCATCTCTACACGTCATCTGAAACCAAAACGTCATCTCATCTATTTATCTTATCTAAAACCAAAACTTCACCTCATCTATTCATCTTATCTTTTCATCTCAAACCAAATCTTCATCATATCTCTGAATCTTATCTTCTTATCTCATCTCAAACTAAAACGTCATCTCATTTCAAGCTTCTCGAGTGATGTTCTTTAGGTTTTAGAATTTAATCGTCCCTGTCCCCACATTGCATTTCATTTCTTTATGGCATATCGAACAAAAAGTCCATCTCATCTCTACATGTCATCTCAAACAAAAACGTCATCTCATCTATTTATCTTATCTAACACCAAAACTTCACCTCATCTATTTATCTTATCTCAAACAAAAACTTCACTTCATTTATTCATCTTATCTCTTCATGTCAAACCAAAACATCATCTTAACTACGAATCGTATCTCTTTATTTCACTTTGTTTATTAACTGATTTGATTCCTAAATTTCAAAAATCTCTTAAAAGGCAGCAGTTGAAGCAGTTCTGCTCAAACTCAGAGTATCTGAATGTGTTTATAAGAGCTTTGCCCAACTTGTTAAGGTATTTTTTAAGTCCTATAGCTCCTATATTTAATTACTTTATTAATTGAAAACATTTTCTAATTTTTCGAATTTTTTAATTGTAAAGTCTTTTACCATATAGATACAATTTCACTGTAGCTTTTCTCAACAACTCTTATACATCTTTCTTGTAAATCACAAACGTATCTATCAGATACATTTTTTCCATATAGCTCAATTATTACTCATAAGTTTGTTTCAATTAATTTAATCAGAAAGGAATTTTAAGCACTGGCGATAATATCTGTCTTAAAAGTATCTATCAGATACATTATCTATTAGATACATTTTTTCCATATAGCTCAATTATTACTCATAGAAATGTTTTAATTGAATTAATCAGAAAACAATTTTAAGCATGGCCCAACTCTTCCAGATCTTCCCTTTAAAAGCACAAAAGTATCTATCAGATACATTTTTCTCACAAGTCTTTTAAATTTAATTATCCGCAAACCAGTTTCAAGCATTTATAATTAAAATAATTATCATATGGCCAAGTCATTTGCAAATCTCAACGAACGTGGCTTAAATAAAAATTTAACATATAAAAAAGTTTTGCTCAGTCGAAAAAAATTTTTTTTTAATACTTTAATTAAAAATATGTTTAGAAAATAGTTTATAGAACTCAACTGCCTAAGACTTTCATCAAAAAATAAACAATTTTACCTATATTTCTTCTTTTTTTTTTTTAATTTTATGCACAAAAATTTTAAAATTTTTTAACAATATATTAGATATCTATACGAAATATTTTTAAATTTGCGAAATCTAAAATTTCTACAACTACTTAACTAAGTCTTTCATTAATAAATAAACAAATTTTTTCAAGTTAATTTTTTTTATACTCTATACATGCAAAATTTTTAAGTTTTTAAATTTTTTTTTTCTAGTATACCAAATATTTGTATGAAATATATTTAAAAGATTGCCGCTACTACTACTTTATAAAAAAAATTAAAATTGTAAATTTTGAACAATATTTACAAGAATTATGTATGAAATAAATTTTATTTATTTTTTAAAAAATTATTTAATATTTTTATGCAAATAAATCTCAATTTCAGAAAACTTCTATAAAACACTAAAAAAATTAAAAACTCAAATTTTTCACAATTTTTGCAAAAATATTTATTTATATAAATAAGTTCATATAATAAATTCATTATATAAATAAATGCATATAATTAAATATTTTTTATAAAATAGTTTGAAAAAGTTGATTTTTTTAATTTTTCAACAATATTCACAAGAATTATGTATGAAAAAAATATATATTTATTTTTAAAAAAATTATGTAATAATTTTATGCAAATAATTTTCAATTTAAGAAAACTTATATAAAAAAAAAACAAATAATTCTCACTTGAAAATTTTATATGTATTGCTGAAATGAATTTTATTTTGGTAAATGAAAACTTTAATTTTTCAATTTTTCATTAATATTTTAATAATTTAGATTTTTTTGAATTTGATTGATTTTTTTATTTTAATAATTTTTATTTTTATAAAACCTCTATATATTTAGTTGAAATTAAACTTTGTTTTCTCAAAAATATTTTAGTGAATTATCTGTAAGAAACCTTTTGAATATTCGTTAAATATTGAGAAATTTTCTACTTTTTTTTTAAATTTTCAACAATATTTTAATAATTTAGTTGTACGAAAAAAAGTTTTAAGCTATCAATATTCCAAATTAATGTTTTTTTTTTTATTTTGATTGATTTATTTTTCGTAATATTTTTTAAAAATTTTAAAAACCTCTATAAATAACTATCCGACTTAAAAAAATTCAAATTTGGTTGAAACTAAATTTTTTATTTAGAAAAATTATTTTATTGAATTATCGTTACGAAATCTTTTAAAAATTAGTTAAATAAAGTGAAATTTTTAATTTTTTTTTAAGTTTCCAATCATATTTTAATAAAAATAATAATAAAAAATTTAAAAAAAAATTTAATACTCTCAATATTTCAATTTAAAAATTTGCTTGATTTTGATTAATTCTTTTTTATTTTTCTACATTTATTTTATTATTTAATTTAAAATTTTAGAAATCCTCTATAAACTAATATTTTATTTAACAAATTTTTGTTTAGCTAAAATATAATTTTTCAAAAATATTTTATTTAATTGTATGTACAAAAATATGTAAATTTAAAAATATTTTATTTAATTGTATTTACAAAAATATGTAAAAATATTTAAATATTAAATGTGAAAAAATTGGATTTTTATAATTTTTCAACAATATTTTAATAGATGTACGAAAAAAGGTGCGTATTTAAAAAAATTTATACTATTATAATAATCTACAAATTTTTTAATCCTACTTAATTTAAATTTTGGAAAACTGCTTTCAAATGCTATCTTACCTAAAAATTTGTTTTTATTCTATATGATAAAAATTTAATTTTCTATAATATTTAAATAAATAGCCTGAAGGCCTTTGTTGCTCTGGCTTTAAACTATTTTTATACCCTGTACCTTATGGTACCAAGGGTATATTAAGTTCGTGCAAGCCGAAAATGTATGTAACATATAGAAGGAGACGTCGGAGACACCCCAAAGTTACCTAAAATATGATCAGGGTGAATAGAGAAGTCGATATACCCATGTCCGTCTGTCCGTCCGTCCGTCTGTCCGTGTGAACGCCTAGATCTCAGATATATTAAGAGCTAGAGTTACCAAACTTTCACATTAGATCCCATATTAATCCATAGGAGACAAGTTTATTTTATTTTTTTGATATCGGGTATAAATTATATAGCTCCCATGGGGGTGTTTGAGACGACCTCGAAAAAAAAAAGCGTTTTAGATGAATAATTCGTTTGTTTATGAATATATCGTAACCAAATTTGGCATTCGAAAGTTTTTTATAGTTCCCAATCACTGTACCAAATTTGATCGAAATCGGTTGACTATATCATATAGCTCCCATAGGACCGATCGGCCAAAATAACTTTTTTAAAGAAAAATTCGCGATATTTCGTTTTTTAATAAAGATATCGTAACCAAATTTGGCGTTTGGAAATTTTTTAAGCAATGTGCCAAATTTGAACAAAATCGGTTGACTATATCATATAGCTCTCATAGGTCCGATCTTCCAAAAAATCGATTTTTTAACAAAATATGTTGTGTTTCGTTTGTTTGTTAAGATATTGGAACCAAATTTGACATTCGTGAGTATTTTATAGTTCCTAAGCACTGTACCAAATTTAATCCAAATCGTTTGACTAGATCATATAGCTCCCATTGGACCAATCGGTCCAAAAACACGTTTTTTATACAAAATTCGATGTGTTTTGTTTGTTTGTAAAGATATTTGAACTAAATTCGGTATTCAGATCTTCTTTTAACGCATTTAAGCACTGTGTCAAATTTTATTGAAATCGGTTGACTATATCATATAGCTCCCATAGGAACGATCGGTCAAAAAAATGTTTGCTTAAAAATCTTCTGTTTTTGGTTTTTTGTGAAGAAATCGGACTTTATTATAAGCTAGTAGTATAGGGTATCCTAAAGTCGTCCGCGCCCGACTTTACGTCCGCCATTTTTTAGCCTTGTTTTTCTATTTGG
>JBAMAX010003010.1:0-25522 GCA_037043745.1 Chymomyza amoena
CAATGCCTCTATCTAAAGTCTGAGTGAAAAAATTGAAATATATGCAACTATGCTTCATGAGAAAGAATCCATCAAAAGAGTATCTGTGAAAGACAGGCAATACTATCTGAGAACTGGTGAAAAAATGAGGAATATGCCAACCCTACTATAGGATCCTTAGTAAGAAAGATTACATCAACGAAGGCAGCTCTGTCTAGAGTCTGGTGAAAAAAATTAGAAGTATGTGCAACCCTATCCATTGTAAAGAAAGATGCATCAAAGGTATCATAGAAAGACAGGCAATACTATCACAGGAAGCCCTGGTGAAAAAAATGGGGAATATGCCCTTCTCTAAGGATCCTTAGTAAAGAAAGATTACATCAGAAGACAACTCTATCTTGATCTGAGTGAAAAAAATTAGAAATGGCAAACTGTCAAATTTCCAACAAGAAAGTCCTCAAAGGTATCTGTAGAAAGACAGGCAATACTATCCCAGGAGCCTGAGTGAAAAAATGAGGAATATAACCTACCTATCGGATCATGTAAAGAAAAGATCCCATCAATGCCTCTATCATAGAGTCGAGTGAAAAAATTGAAACCTGTGCAACCCTATCCAATGCAAGGAAAAGTGCATCAAAGGTATCTGTAGAAAGACAGGCAATACTATAGAGCCTGGGCAGAAAGAGCTGAGGAATATGCAGCACCTATCAGGATCCTTAGTAAAGAAAGGTGCATCGAAGGCAGCTCTATCTAGAGTCAGGTGAAAAGAGTGAAATATATGCAACTATCAAACTGTAAAGAAAAGATCCCATCAAAATTGTCAACAGAAGACAGGCAATACTATCTCTGAGGCCTAGGTGAAAAAAATAGGGAATATGTGCAGCCTACCTATCCCAGGATTGTAACCAAAAAGATTACCATCGAAAATAGCTCTATCCAGGAAGTCTGGTGAAAAAATTGAAACAACTGCAGCCACCTATCCATTGTAAAGAAAATCCATCGAAAATTATCTATGAAGACAGGCAATACTATAGGAAGCCTGATGAAAAAAATGAGGGAATATAGCAGCTACTATCAGGATCCTTAGCCAAAGAAAAGATCACATCATTCCTCTATCTGAGGTCTAGATGAAAAAATTAGAAATATATGCAGCCTATACTTCAAAGAAAGATCCATAAAGGTATCTGTAGAAAGACAGGCATTCTCAGAGCTGAGTGAAAAATGAAGACCATAACATGTATGCCTACACCTCAGGATCCTTAGTAAAGAAAAGATCATCAGAAGGCTATCCTCCAGAGTCTGTGATGAAAAGAACAGGAATATATGCAACCCTATCCATTAAAGAAAAGATCACATCAAAGGTATCTGTGAAGACAGGCAATACTATCTGAGAGCCTGAGTGAACAAAATGAGGAATATAACATATGCAACCCTACCTATCAGGATCCTTAGTAAAGAAAAGATCACATCGAAAAGGCTCACTCTATCTGAGAGCCCGAGTGAAAAAAACGAGGAATATGTGCAACCCTATCCATTGTAAAGAAAAGATCACATCAAAAGGTATCTGTAGAAAGACAGGCAATCCTATCTGAGAGCCTGAGTGAAAAAAATGAGGAATATATGCAACCCTACCTATCAGGATCCTTAGTAAAGAAATGATCACATGGAAAGGCAACTCATATCTGAGAGGCTGAGTGAACAAAAAATGAGGAATATATGCAACCCTATCCATTGTAAAGAAAAGATCACATCAAAAGGTATCTGTAGAAAGACAGGCAATACTATCTGAGAGCCTGAGTGAAAAAAATGAGGAATATAACATATGCAACCCTACCTACCAGGATCCTTAGTAAAGAAAAGATCACATCGAAAGGCAACTCTATCTGAGAGTCTGAGTGAAAAAAATTAGAAATATATGCAACCCTATCCATTGTAAAAAAAAGATCACATCAAAAGGTATCTGTAAAAAGACAGGCAATCCTATCTGAGAGCCTAAAAAAAAAAAAAAAAAAAAAAAACATATGCAACCCTACCTATCAGGATCCTTAGTAAATAAAAGATCACATGGAAAGGCAACCATATCTGAGAGGCTAATGAACAAATGAAATTATATGCAACCCCATCCATCAGTATCCTTAGTAAAGAAAAGATCATATCGGAACATAAAGATAGGCAACCCTACGCTGCGAGAACCTAAGTGGCCTAGCCGAGCGTAGACAAGCTCATTCAAAGCAAACCGGGGAAAAATATATGCAATCCGTTTCCCTCATGATACCTAGCAGGGAAGTAAATAAGCTAGAAGAATTCAGACAACAACAATGGCAACCCTAAGCCCAAGAAGACAGCAAGCCTGCGTTGTAAGAGCCACGAGTGGATGTCTGAAGTGAAGCTCTTTCCAAGGCGCCTGGGGGCGCATGTATATGTAGCCCTACCGCTCAGGATCCTTAGTAAAGAAATACGAAATGTATAAAAACTGAGAGCAGCATATCGCGAGATTGGCAACCCTATTTTGCGAGAGCCAGAGTAAACAAAATGAACGTAAAGAAGCTTATTCAAAGCCAATTGTGAAAAATATATGCAATCCTTTCCCTCAAGATACCTAGTAGGGAAATAGACAAGCTAAAAAAGCTCAGACAACAACAATGGCAACCCTAAGCCCAAGAAGAAAGCAACCCTGCGCTGTAAGAGCCCGAGTGAATGACTGAAGTGAAGCTCTTTCCAAGGCGTCTGAGGAGCATGTAACATGTGTAACCCCTTGGCAAAAATGAGAAAAGAACTAAGACCACTTCTCCAAGATTGGCAACCCCTGCGCTGCGCGAGCCTGGGTAAACAAAATGAGCAGCAAGGAAACATTCACAGCCAACTGGGAAAAAATTGCCTACTAAGAGACAAACAAGCTAAAAGAACTAAGACCAGCCAGATGCCTCAAAGGAAACATCTGCAGAAGATGAGCAACTCTACACTTTAAAAAACTAGAAAGAACCTAATGCGTCATGCTAAGGCAATTGGAGTAAAAATGACTGAGCAACAAACTGAAAGTGTAGAACAGACAACCTAGTCATTATGCATCACATTGACAGAATCCAACAAACTGTTATTCTTCATTATCTTAGAGATTTCATAGCCCAATAGCAAAAAAAAAAAAAAAAATAGCCCATATACACCACTTATACAACTGTTTATATTAATTTTATTGCTTTTCAGGCTGCTCCTTTTTTAGTGCTTGCATAACTCACTCTTTTGGCTATAATTGTAGCTGCCATTTTGTTTTTTAGCTTTGTTTTACTGTGTAAAATAACCATTGTTGTGTGTTGTAGTTTCGTTTTTTTCGTGTATCCTTTTTTTTAGTGTGAGTAAGCATGGAACACCATTTGAATTAATTTAATTTGATTATTACTGACATTGCTGCTGTTACTCTTCAGTGTTTGTTTACTTTTGCTTCATTTGCCTGCGGCAGGCTGCTGCCCTTACACACAGCGCTTGCTGTGACATGCTCACTGGCTTCTTGCTGGCCACACACCAGCATTAATCTAGGCAGCTGCATGCATTGCAGCACCACATACACACACACACACACACACACATCTGCACACATCTACAGATAATTTTGTTATTTGTTTTTACTGGCAGCTTCAATTGTTATTTCTAGCTCAGCACTCAACAATTTGGGGCAAGTGATCAGTGGCTAAAACGTGAAAATTGGAGCATGTGGCAAGCTTATCCTTGTCCATCCAAATGACAAAGTAGCTGCAATTACCTGGCAACAGCCATAAAAGCTCCCAGGCACTTCATTTCCAGGCAACATGGCCAAAATAATAAATGAATAAATAAAGTACAAGAAATTTCAGTCATTCATGACATTTTGTTTTATTGCTATCTAACGAAATCATGCATTTAGCTTGCTTTGATCGATTTGTGCAAATGCATAGAATTTTAATTAATTTTTTGTTGTAGTTGTGGAAATTTTGTAGTTTAAGGGAATCCAGAATAATTATAATAAAGCCTTATGAAATTCAGTGATTGAAACATTTGAGATAATATTTATGCAATAGAAAATGAAAGCTTATTTAAGTTTGTTATAGAAGATTTTTAAGCACAATGTAATTAAGGAATACATTTTTTTTTGAAGTTCTTGAGATTTTAGAATTTATTGATTAAAGCTAATTCCACTGATAATAAGATAAAATTATAACAGAGACAAGATGGTGAAAATATACCAAAGGTGTATCTCAGCAGCAAGATTAGCCATTACAAATTCTTGAGCGTACATTGAGCTTTTTCCCTCTAGAGGTGATTACAAAAGGCGCTGAAGCCAAGAGTTTATACAGAGATAGCAGATGATGCGTAAAGCAAAAAAGTTGAGATGATGAAAAAGAAAAATGCATAATCTTTGTCAACGTGTATTTGTGATTAACCAAAGAGCTGAAATTACAAAGTTATTACTGAGATGAGATGATGCATGGGAAGTTTAGAAGCTCAGATGATGCAAAAAAAGTCATACTTATTTCAATCAAATCACAAAGCTAAGATTATAGATAATACTTAAACAAGGATTTTACTTCATTATTACAACCTAGAAATATATCACTGGGAGTTGCGCGTGCATTGAAAAACATCGATTCAAATATTGGATACTCTTCAAACTTGATTCGATACCCAACAAAGATCGATATTGGGGATTGAAACGAATTAAATTGCCAATTTTTGAAATTTTATGTCGAAAAATCCAAATCGGTGAATGAATCAAAACAAAGTTTTGAAAATGTTTATAAACTATGTCGATGTGAATCGATACAAATGATATTACAAAGCTTTATAACGCACAAATTCAATTGTTGGTATTATCAACGTTGAGTCAACAAAGTGGCTAATTGTTCCTGCAACCGTATCGATGCTGTCGTAACTGAGATTTTAAAAAATCGATATCAGCGTCGAATCTAATAAAGAAGTATTGATATTTTGAAATTGTACATATCGGATGTGATTTGACATCGAAGAAATTACGATATCAGCAGTTGAATTGACGAGAGTATTAATAAAATTGTATTCCAACTTATAACTGCGATTCAATGTGCTCTAAAAATTGAACTCGGCGAATAAATCATCAAGTGTGATGCTTATAAAACTTCTTAAGATCAATGTGTGGTGTATCGAAAATGTTAATTGTTTCGTAAACTTTATACAAGAAGTGATTCGATACTCTGCAATAAAAATCAGCGAATGGATCGAATCAAAGTGTTAAGTATATTAAAACTTTTTATCTGATGTGATTCGATGCCGAAGTAAAATGGATATTGACGATATAATTGAATGAAAGTGCCAATAATTCGGTACTACTCTAAGAATCGACATCGGCAAATAAACTACGTCAAAGTCTTAAATACTTATAAAACTTTATATTCATGCTACGATACTTTTCTTAAAATAAAAATCGGCGAGTGGAACGAATCAAAGTGTTGAGTATATATAAAATTTGATATCGATGCGATTCAATACTGCTCTAAAAAATTAAAATCGGCGAATGAATCGAAACAAATTGTTAATTATTTATAAATCTTTATATCGATGCGATATCGGCTAAAAAATCGATGGAAAGTGTTAATTATTTATAAAACTTAATATCGATGCAATTCTATACTGTTCTCAAAATCGATATCGCTGAATGAATCCAATCAAAGTGGCGATAGAATCGAATGAAAGTGTTAATTATATCTAAAACTTTATATCTATGCGATTCGATACTATTATAAAAATAGATATCGGCGATTGAAATTTATTTTATGTGTGCTCTAAGCTGACATTTCAATTGCGACTTACTACAAAATCATATCGATAGTTGATAAATATCTATCAATCGGACGATATATTGAGAAAAAAAACATCGTAAAAAAAATAAAAAAAGTAGCAACATTTGCAAGAGCATCTAGGAGACAAGACATAGTTGCAACTCGTCTACAAAAGTGTCTATCGAATGAGACGATATACTCGATGAAAAAAAACATCGTAATCAAAATAAAAAAATGCCAACAACTTGCAAGTTTATCTAGAGGCAGGACAAGGTAGATACAGAATAGCTCGCCAAAAAACATCGTAATAAATTAACAAAAAATACCAACATTAGAAAGTTTATCTAGGGACAGGACAAGGTACTGGACAAATGTCTATCGAATCGACGATATATCGAGAAAAAAACATCGTAATCAATATAAAAAAATACCAACACTTGCAAGTTTATCTAGAGGCAGGACGAGGTAAATATAAAATATTTCGCCAAAAAACATCGTAATAAATTATTAAAAAATACCAACATTAGAAAGTTTATCTAGGGACAGGACAAGGAACTGAATAAATGTCTATTGAATTAACGATATATCGAGAAAAAAAACATCGTAATAAAAATTAAAAAATACCAACGCCAAGTTTGACTAGAGACAGGACAAGGTACCGAATAAATGTCTATTGAATGAACGATATATCAAGAAAAAAAACATCGGAATACAAATTTAAAAAATACCAACACTTGCAAGTTAATCTAGAGACAGGACAAGGTATTGAGTAAATGTCTATCGAACGGACGATATATCGAGAAAAAAACATCGTAAGAAATTATTAAAAAACCAACAGTAGAAAGTTTATCTAGAGACAGGACAATGTACCGAATAAATGTCTATTGAATGAACGATACATCGAGAAAAAACATCGTAATAAAAATAAAATAAACAACAACACTTCCAAGTATATCTAGAGACAGGAGTTGGTTTCTAGTCAACGCCAGTTTGAGATAATATATGTGTTATAGACAGAAACTTGGAGAAGGTGAGCTAAAATCTAGGTTTGGTCAAAATATCGGTCCTTTAAGACACATCCCTAGAGTCTATTGATTAAATGATTGATTGATAATTTGACTGGAACAAATTTATGCATATAAAATAACTTTAAAAGGTTCTGCAAACGTTACCCAAAAAGTGCTCAAAAAGTGCTCAAAAAGTGCTGCCCACTTTAAACTAGATGGCGCCAGCAGTAACAACACCTAATCGGCTTTCAACTTTTAGTTTGGCGGCAGCTCTAAAACCTTTTAAAGCTTTTTTTTACTGCTTTTAGTGGCTGTTTGTTTAAACAACTTTAAAGATTTGCCAACAATTTTCCAACCGGAAAATCTCCGCCAGCTTTTCCCTGAATTTGTTAATTAAATGTTGCATTTTCCTGCTGCCATTTGTTAATTTTGTTATCAGATTGCAAATGGCTGCTGTTATAATTAACGTTTTCCAAGTAAATGAAAATGCATTTCGAAAGGCTCGCGTTTTGCTGGAAAAGTATTTGGTCTGGGCATGTTGTGCAATTTGAAAGCAAAAACATTTTCCACCAATCCTTGCAGTGCGGAAAATGCGTGTGTGGATTTGTGGACTTTAGGCGATTTGCGTGAAAATCCCTTATTCGGATTACACGGAAATGCATTGCGAAATGTTGCAGTTAATTACAAGTCAGTGCAGCTTTGATGGCGACTGGACTGATAAATGGAATTGACCAGGGGCGGGCTGGGGCCACTACATTTCCTTTTAAATTCTTAAAATGGAAAATTCTGGGAAAAATTCGTTATTCACGTTAAAGCAATAGGAATAGAGTGCAGCAGCAGACATTAAGGCGTCAGAGGTTAGGTGTAATGCTGGAAAATGCTATGAGATTTGTAAGCTATTTTCCAGATGTTTGTTGCTGGTGTTGTTTTGTTGTAGCATTTTCCGATTTTCCGCTTGATTTGCACAGCGTTTGACGAGTCGTAAAAAGCAAGTAGAGCACAAAAGGCAGCCGTGGTAAGTCAAGGAGGGATGGAGTGGCTGGAGGGGCTGGAAGGCGGCAAAAGCATTTGGGGCCAGATGGTTTTGGCAAAGACTTAAACCATTTCTGCGTTATTTTGAGATATTCAATTTTATTATTTTATTCGTTGGTTTTTTTTTTTTTTTCATTTTTGTGTCCTCCTTTTTTTGCAGAGTTTTTTTTTGGTTTTTCTTTTTGATTTAACATTTTTATACTCTTGCCAAGGGTTTTTATTTGCTTGTTGGATCTAACATTGTTGCACTTTGAAAAGTCTTTAAGTTAATTGGATACGAAAGTTTCAAGGCTTCAAAAGCAGCATGAATAAATGTTTTCGAAATCAAAGAGACATACTTAAGGTATACTTTTCTCTAGCAGACTTCTTTAGTTAAGGCATTTTTCTAAACAAAGGTTGAAGCAATATGATAATAATAGATGAAATTAGAAGACAATAATGGAAGATGATGATTAAAGATGATAATAGACGATGATAAAAGGAGATGATAATATGGGATGATAAAAGGAGATAATAATATAAAATGATTATACAAGATGATAAAAGAAGAGCACATAAAATATAATACTAAAAGACAAAAATATTCAAAATTAATATTGATAAGTTGTTATAACAAAAAAAGAAGAAAATATGTAATGCCAATCAAATATGTTGAAAAGGCTGGATAATTAGTCAGATGATGTTAAAAGATGATGATAAGAGATGATAATCAACGATGATTACTAGACGAAGAAGATGATAGCAGCAGATGATAATGAACGATGATACTGAGAGCTAAATGAGTTAGTAATAAAAGATGATAAGTTATTATAAAAAGAAATGAAGAACATTTTTAATGATTATAAGTTATATTTAAAAGCGTTAATGGTAAGAAAAGTGATAAAAGATGATAACATGAAATAATAGTAAACGATATTATTAGAGATGATTTGAAAACATAATAATAAATGATACTAAATGGCGTAAAGATGTTAGGAGACCATAATAAAAGATGATAATAGGAAATGATAATTAATAATAAAAGATGATAAAGTGTTAAAACAAGAAAGAAAGACAGTTTTTAATGATAAAGAAATGTGTTGAAACGCGTAAATGGTAAGTCAAATGAAAATAAAAGATGATGATGAAATAATAATAAAAGATGACAATATGAGGCGATAATAAACGATGATTATTAGAGATGACAATTAGAAAAGACGGTTTGTTATGATGCCATTTCAAAAATGGTAAAAACAACTGGTGTAAAAGTTGATGAAAATAAAATAATTCTAAAAGTGTTTTTGAATCAGCTGTACCCAACTAAACCAACTCTGAGTTAGTAACTATAAAAACTTCAAAGTTTTAATGCAGGCCAGCTCTAACTTCATCATCTAACTTGAATATAAGTTTAAATCTTTTTAATTTCATTAAATACAGCAGAATGAATGAAGCGCAGAGACAACTTCAACTGGTTTTGTGCTGAGAGTAGATATAGAGTTCAGATGATGCAAGAGATATTGTTCAAGATGAGCTATTACCAATGTGTCGTATGTGAAAGAGTTCAGAGAGAAAAAGTGTAACTGATGCACGAGATGATGGTGCAGATGAACTATTCTCAATACAACAAGCTCAGATGATAGAAATGTTTCAGCTTTTGTAGCTTTGTGTTAGTCATTTAACACGCAACTTTGCACTTTAACTAATAAGTGATGATGGAACTCAAAATAACTGAAAACAAAAACTGGAACAACTTTGCTTTGAGAGATTAAGTTAAAAGAAACTAAGTATATTAAATGTAAGTAAAGATGAAGAGAATATAAATAATTGGGCGTCAAATATGATGAAAAGAGCTTATAAAAATATAGGAATTGCAGATGATTCGAACACAAATATAAACAAGATATATAGATATATATTTATATAACAATATAATGAGAAAATATGATAACAAAAGATGATGATAAAAAGAGTTGATGTGTGCAGATGATACAAAAAATAAGCAAAACTTGTTTTTACTAACGTTTATTCATATCCAAAGCTTCAACTTGGCATTCTAAGTTTTTAGCTTATGCTTCCTTTTTAAATAAAGTTTAGAAAAACTTTAGATAAAGTAAATGTTGCAGATGATGCTCAAAATATGCAAAATGTTGTTTTAGTTTAGAGGGAAATATTTCAACCTGTGCACTTTAAAAGTGTTTGTTTTAACTTTTGAGCAAACAACTTATTCGATTAGTTAACAAAAGAGAAAGCTAGTTTTGTCAGGAGAGAGCAAGGTAGGAGAAAGTAATTGTGAGCAGAGCTAATTAGAAGAGTTGATAACACAGATGATGTATGCGAGAGGCAAGAGTTGAGATTTAAAAGACAGTACAAAATTGGATTAATTAGATGATGATGTAAGGTAAGGTAAGGCCATTTCAAATTCTTCAACGTGCTACTGAGCTTTACAAAAGAGCTAAATATAAGAGTTATTTCAGAGATAAGATAATGCGAAGCGCTAAAAAGTTGTAGATGATACGAAAATTATGCAAAAACGATGTCATCTCTTCATCTTTACTTGATAAAAAAGTAAGATGATGAGCTGATGAGCAGAGATAATGCAAGATGCTTTAAATGAACAAAAGTCCATTGTAAATTCTTCAGCGTACAACTAAGCTCTCTTTTTCGCGTGCATTGGTGGTGTAACAAAAAATCTAAAGATAAAAATTATCCCACAGACAAGATGATGCGAAGAGCTAAAGATTTGAGTTGAAATAGTAGATTATACGAAAATATGCAAAAAAGATGTCATCTCTCAGAAGTAAGGTAAGGCCATTGTAAATTCTTTAGCGTGCAAGTGAGCTCTTTTTGAGGTGGCTTACCAAAAGAGCTAAACATAAGAGTTTATACAGAGATAAGATGTTGTAAAGAGCTAAAGAGTTGGGATGATATTGCAGATGATGCAAGAAATATGTCTTTTCTTCATCGTCAAATCACAAAAAAGTGAGATGATGAGAAGAGATGATGCAAGATGAACAAAAGTCCATTGTAATTTATTCAGCGTACAACTGAGCTCTCTTTAACGCACGCATTGGTGTTATACCAAAAGATCTAAAGATAAGAATTATAACAGAGACAAGATGATGCGAAAATATGCAAAAAAGATGTCATTTCTCAGAAGCAAGGTTAGACCATTGTAAATTCTTGAGCGTGCAACTGAGCTCTCTCTGAGGTGGGCTACCAAAAGAGCTAAGTATAAGAGTTTATACAGAGATAAGATGTTGCGTAAAGCAAAAGAGTTGAGATGATGGAAAAAAATGTAATCTCTTTGTCGCTTGTATTGCTGGTTAGCCAAAAGAGCTAAAGATAAGAGTTATTACTGAGATAAGATGATGCATAGCGTTAAAAAGCTCAGATGATGCAAAAAAAATGTCTTTTCTTCAACGTCAAATCATAAAAAAGTGAAATGATGAGCTCATGAGCAGAGATGATGCTACCAAATGCTTTAAAAAGCACAAAAGCGTATTGTAAATTCTTTAGCGTACAACTATGCTCTCTTGCATTGAAGGTTTACCAAAAGACCTAAAGATAAGAGTTATTACTGAGCTAAGATGATGCGTAAACCTAAAGAATTGAGTTGATATTGCAGATGATGCAAGAAATATGCCAAAACGATGTCTTTTCTTCAACGTCAAATCACAAAAAAGTGAGATGATGAGCTCATGAGCAGAGATGATGCTACCAAATGCTTTAAATGCACAAAAGCGTATTGTAAATTCGTCATCTTGCAACATGGCGCTACATATGTATCTTATATGTATCATCTCTTTTGCTTTTTTTGCAACAAAAGGCATAGCTAGTTTTGTCGTAACATATTTCGCTTGTGATGGCTTTCTTGCTGGCGGCGTCTTTTGAAGTCCTGAGCATGAAATGCGCCCGCTGTGCTCTGCTCTGTAGCTCTCTTCACAGCTCTCTTCTGGGCTTGTGTAGTGGCTTGTTTGAGTTTTGGGGGGGTTGGGCAGGTTGGGAGGCGGTTTTTTTTTGGCGTATTTTGTGCGCCGCGCTGTCTAAAGGATAATGCGAACAAGTGGATAAAAATGTATGACACGATAAAAGCAAAGTGCAGTCAGTTAGTCGTCTGAAAGGCAAGGCGCTCTCTTTTGCTTGGTTTCGCTTAGTCTCTCTACCGCTCTCTCTCTCTTTCTCTGTGTGTGTGTGTGTGTGTGTGTTGAGGCAGCTGTTGGTCTGTCTTGTTGCTGCTTTCTGCTTCCGCTTCCGCTGCTGCTGCTGCTGCTGTTGTTGTTGTTCTTATTGTTGTTGCTGTTGGCCTTTTGCGCAAATTTGAAAATAATTTACAATGTTGTCGTAAACAAGTTAGCATGTGTGTGTGTGTGTGACGGTGTACACCACCCACGCCCCCTAGCCTACACAGGGCCACCCCTTGCTAGACTCTCACTCCCACTCTCCCGCCTTCTCTCCATGTGCATATGTTTATGTAATTGCGAATTACGTTGCACCACAGTGCGTATACTTGACCTTCAAAAATTGGCTGATCAATAAATGTGGTTCTATTTGCTCTCCTCGTCTTTGTTGTTGTTGTTGTTCTTGTGGTTTTGCTTGTTTTATTTCTACGGCTTGTTGAGTCGTAAAACGAATATGCGCCAAGGCAAAACAAATAACGAAAAAGAAATAAAAACGAAAAATATAAAGAGAAGAAGAAGAAAAAATAAAATGGGATAGGAATGGAATGAATCGAGTGTCGGCACAGAAATCAGGCTGAAAACGAAGCTAAGTTACAAATATGTGACTGTGAGTGTGCATGTGAGTACAGTAGTCATTCGTAGAACAAAACTTTAACTAATTCTTATTTCTCTTTTTATGATTTACTTGACATAAATTACAAAACTTTTCCAAATTAACTTGCTAACTTTTGGGCAATAATTCAGAAAAAAAAAACAAAAGCCACACACAAGTTTAGAAATAAAACTTTTTGCTAGACGAAGCAATTTGCGGTATAGTTAGTAATAAAAACGAGATATAAAATGGCGAATATTTTTTATATATTTTTATAAATTTTACATACATATAATAACATAATATATATAGAAAATATATCAATAATATTTCTATTAATGTTACATATCATGCCTTCACATTGAAAATTCTTACATGATATGTTTATGTTTCATGTGTATATTTTTTATCTATTATTTATTATTTATTATCTACTGCCGAGAAAATTTTATTTTATTAAGAAATACGAAAACGTAAAGTCTGACAACTCGTTTCTTAATTTCATGAAATATACGTATAATCTTGATTGCGTATCAAACGTTTCTAAGTCAACTACGTTAATCGCAAGACACATTACAGCAGAAACACTTCCTTTCATTTCCTATTTCTCCTATCATCGTCCTATCCTCAACAAAATCACTCAAATAGGAATTATTATTGTGCAATTTAATAATATTCATATCAATAAATATTCTACCGGGAAAAAGACGTTGTCACGTAAAATCTTCGCCCGTAAAACCGACTTTATAGGCAACAGTTTTTTATTTAGTTTTGCTTAAGCAATTTAGTTGATTTTCCTTTAAAATTGAAAATACTTGTCTTTTTTAATTAATATTTTTCATTCCTTGAACTTCTTCTTTCATATCATAGAAATACAAATACACAAATATTTTTATACATTATATGTTATAATATATAATAAGAATTCAAAAGTCGTTCCAGGCGGAAAAAAGAGCATAATATTATATTTTAGAGTGAATAAAAAATTTCGATATGAAAGCTCTTAGCGATTTTAATTTTTTGGATTATTCAATACAATTTTGCCCAAGAAACTAGGGGTCTAAGACACAACTTATTCCAAATAGGTCGAAGGAACTCTTTTTAATGACTTTTTTTTTAAACCGCCGCCAGATGGCACTTTACTCTATTTTTTGATTCTTTTTGAAAATTTACAAAATATGAAAATCGACGAATATTTCATTTATTCATTGCTCTCAAGCACAGTAACAAAGGAAGGAGGAATCCATTTTTGATATCTTTTATTAATTTTGAGCGCCACCAGATGACGCTTTTCACTTTTTCATAGTTTCATGCAGTGTCACAAATTTTGCCGATTTTCGAATTATTTTGTCAATTAGAAAAAACAACATAAATAATAAATAAACTAAAATTAAAAAATTTTCAAAAATGGATTTCTCGATCCCAATAGTCACAAATATAAATTTGATAGGCAAAATATATCACTATTTGGCCTTGTAAGTGGGTCCTATTGGTTTTTGAATATTTTATTTTATTTTTAAATTATAAGAATTTTGGATAATATTTTTTAAGACGGTAACTCAAAAAAATCCTTCAATATTGATTGTATTGAAGTAAGTTAGCAAATGGAAGCTGCAATTGATTTTTGAATATTTTGATAAAGGCCTATTTTACATTTTTTCTTTAATTTCAAAAATGGATTCTTAGATCCCGAAACCCTCAAATAGAAAAATATGGAATGGAAGCTGCAATTGATTTTTGAATATTTTGATAAAAACCTATTGTGAAACGTATGGAACCTATTTATGAAAAAAATTTAAAAAAATTATAATTATATATATGTGAGGAACTGACATATAAGATGCAGCTTCTTAAAGCTTCTACTTTCTAAGAAGCTCTTTTGATCTCCACCGCTTTAAAAACTATCACTCAAAACTCTTCAAATTTAAAAAAAATAAATTTCAAGAATGGATTCTTCTATCCCAAAAACTCCCAATTGGACATTTGATTATAGGAAAAATATCGTTTTTTGGCTTTGTAATTGAAGGCCAAATTGATTTTTGAGAATTTTAATGAAAACCTATTTTGAGTTTTTTTTTAAAGTAGAAGAATAAACTCAAAATAGAGCGTATAGTATTTATAGTATTGAAATAAGTCAAAAAATTCTGAGTCGAAAAAAATCTAAAAAAAATATAATAATATATGTGAAGAACTGGAATATATACACACTAAGATGCAGCTTTTCACAAAAACTGGATATTCTTAAGAAGCTCTTTAAATCTTCGTGTTACAGTTAATTGTTTGATTGATAAAAAATAATTTATAAATAGATAATTTTTGCAAATTGAAGTTTTTTTAGTGGATGATTCACCGGAGATTGGAAAAATGAGTTGAAAGCCTATTGCGAGCTTTGGAATACATACTTCAAAGTGAAGAATACACTTAAGAACACATCCGAGATCCGCAGCAAAGTTTAGCCTTTTATATTATGATATCATAATTGAAAAATTTTAGCATTTTAGCTATCAATTATCTAAAATTAGATAACTTGAATTAAGTTGATACATTTTTGTTTCTATTGCCTTGATATTTATGCATATATAATAAAGGATATCGCTCCCATTCGGAGCAAAGGTAAGACATTTTTTTAGCTTTATAACCAAAAAGACAGCTGTATATATGAGTTTTGTTTAAAAGCGGTACAGAGATTTCTGTTTTGAAGACTTTTTAGCTCTGTAACTTAAATAGTCATTGAAAATTTTGCATATAAGTCTTCTATATTTAAAATAAATAATTGACTAAATAAAGATGATTGATATAAAACAAAAGATGATTATTTTAATTAATAAAATGTTTGTAGTAGTAGTAATGTAGTTTGTCTTAAAAAAAGAAAGATGATTATGAAAAGTGTAAAGATGAAATTTCAGTATAATATTGTCCTATCAGACATCTCGTTTTTCAGTTAGTAGTGCCACATCGTACTCAGCAAACTTTTGGATTTTAGCTCTCTAACTTAAGTAGTCGATGCTTATATTGCATTTAAATCTCATATATTTAAAATACATAATTGACTTAATAAAAATGATGCATATAAAACAAAAGATGATAATTTTTTGTCCCAAAAAGAAACGACCAAAGTTTTTTATCACGCAAAAAAGAAAGATGATCAAAGATGACAACATCGACATAATATTCTACTAAAGATAACTCTTCTTAGAATAAGCTTAGTTATTTATTCAGTTAATAGTTATAAAAAAGAAATTCTTCCCAGCGTAGATTTCCCTGTACTTGTGTGCCAGTGAGTTTGCATTATGTTTATTTCCAATTAAATCACGCAGCTCACGTGCTACCTACACACACATAGATACACACACACACACACACTCACAGACACACCGACGGGGGGCAGCATTACAAAATGGCGCACATGGCTAGTAACGCCGCAGTGCGTAACTTTATGGGCATGTCTTCGAGCCTTAGCTACAAGGATGCCAAAAGATGCGTGCCCCGTGTCCTTTGGCAGTTTTTGGCCAAAAATGTCCAAAAAGCGGAGCCAAAAAACAAAAAATCCTAAATGAAAATGGAAACCGAAAGTAATAATTTTTTATAAAGTGCCAACTCAGCAGTAACACACACACACACATGTGCATAAAGGAAGCGCAAGAGAGTAAATAAACAGCAGTGAGAGAGTGAAGAGAGAGAGAGAGAGAGAGTCTAACGCACATGTGACCAGAAAAGAAAAACAAATTACGCAAACTAGACCTCAACATGGGAAGAAGTACAAAATAAAAATGGCGGAGAGAGAGCGCTGTAAAAAGTAAATCAAGACAGACAGGAGACGAGGATATGTGCCAGAAATCTCTAGACGCTTTTGTACTTAATTTCATTTTAAAACTCTAGAGAAACACATGTCCTAAAAGCTTTTTCAAAAGGAGTTCGTTGCAACGAACGCAAATATTATGCGCTTGGACGGAAATTCGTTTAAATTCGCCAGCCAGCCAGAGATTTCTTTCTGTCACATGGCTGGAACAGAAAATTTAAAGTCTACTAAATCCATCAAAATGGCTGACAGTAGGACTGAGATGAGAGAGCTGAAGAGAGATGAGTCCAGCGTGTTACCTAGAAGAAGATACTGCAAGAAATAAAGTTGGTAAAACTCTGTGAATGCAAAGTTGCCGAAGAAAGAGATTTATTTGCAGAGCTTGGATAAAGCATGAGATGAGATGAGCTGCAGAAGAAATCGATTTATTTTTCTCAGGTTTTGAGATGATCCAAAAAGCTGTCTTTTTTTGATATAAGCGGGACTCGCTTTGATTTTTCTAATCATTCAGAAATTTTAGAGTGTGGTAAATCCTTGACAGACCTTTCTTTCACATGGCTGACACAGAAATTTTAAAGTCTAGTCAATCTATCAGAATGGCTGACAGCTGGACTAAGTTGAGCGCAAGTCCTGCGTGCTGCCTAGAAGAAGACACCGCAAGAAAGAAAGTTGCAAGAACACTCTTAAAATACAAAGTTCCAGAAAAAAGAGATTTATTTGCAGAGCTTAGTTGAAGCAAGAGATGAGATGAACTGCTGAAGAAATCGATTTATTTTCAGAGCTCAATTTAAGAAAGTTTTAAGATGATCAAATAAGTTGTCTTTTTTATATAAGCGGGCTTTACTTTGCTTTTTTTTTTGGCATCTTTTTAACTTTCTTTAAATATCTTAATTTCTTCTATTAATTTCTAATTTCTGTCACATGGCTGCCACAGAAGGTTTTAAAGTTTAGTAAATCCATCAAAATTGCTCGCAGGACTGAGTTGAGCGCAAGTCCTGCGAGTTACCTAGAAAAAGAAGACACTGCAAGAAATTAAGTTGGAGAAACTTCGAAAATGCAAAGTTGCGGAAGAATCGACTTATTTGCAGAGCTTAATTTAAGCAAATTTTGAGATGACCTGCAGAGATGATTGCTCTGTTTTCTATTTGTCTTTTATATACTGTCTCTTAAGATCTTAGTTCGGAGTGTAAGATTGAAAATTATTATTATTTCATGTAATAATTTTAAAGTCTTTTAAGATGATATGAGCGCAATTCTTCCGTGTTACCTAGAAGAAGACACTGCAAGAAATAAGTTACAATTTCGAAAGTTGGAATATTTTATAATTTTATTTAAACTTTAAAAATGCAATGTTGCAGAAGAATTTAATTTTCTCGGTTAATTTAAACAAGTTTTGAGATGATCTGCTGAGATGATTGCTCTATTTTGTTTGGTATGCACTTTAATTTTATCTTAACAGTAAGATTAAAAAAATTTCACTATTTTGACTTATTTGGAAGCAATTCTTTCGTGTTACCAAAAAGAAGACACTGCAAGAAAAAAGGCACTATTTCGAAAGTTGAAAAAACTTGAAGAATTCAAAGCTGCAGAAGAAATAGATTTATTTCTATCACATTTAGTTTTAAGTTTTGAGACGATCCAACAAGCTTGGCCACTATTTAACGATATATTTTAATATATATTTCTTTTTACTCATCATCTGCTTTATTGAATTTTTTTTTTTTTGTTATTGATATATTTTTTTTTAACCCGATATGTAAGATTACAAAAATTTAGCTATTTTATTATTTTAAAATAAATTAAAAGATATACAAAAGCCCGCAAAGTCACCAGAAAAGATTGGCAAGAAGTCACCCAAAGAATGCTAAGAACTTATACTTCAAATTCCATTTAAGTAGTTAATATATGAAAGATTTGTGGAAACAGAGAGAATCTTTTTTAATTTTTCATGATAAGACGAATTTGTATCTTTATGCTTTTCATGATCATCTTTCTTTATTATGAGATAAAAAACTTTGGCCGTGTCTTTTTATTACAAAATCTGATCATCTTTAGTTTTATATCAATCATCTTTATTTAGTCATTTATGTATGATAGATATAAAATTTAAATGCAACCTTTGCAGCGACTACTTAAGTTACAGAGCTAAAAACAAAAAGTTTTCTGAGTACGGCGTGGCTCTATTAAGGCTAAAAGAAATCTGCCTATAGATATATATTATATAAATCTTCGACTTTAAAATTAATAAATGAATGAGCAAATTCTAAAAGAAGTTATCTTGAGGAAAATGATGTGGCGAAATTGTCATCTTTGATCATCTTTCTTTGTTGTGAAATAAAAAACTTTGGTCGTGTCTTTTCATGACAAAAAATGATCATCTTTGGCTTTATATCAATCATCTCTGTTAAGGTTCGTATGTATTGATATTTAAGATTTAAATGCAACTTTTGCAGCGACTACTTAAGTTACAGATCCAAAAATACTAATTTTTTTGAGTACGGCGTGACTGTACTAGGTCGTTATATAACTCATATGTAGGTATCCTGCTTCCTAAACTTCTTTATTTTTTGTTTATAAAATAACAAAAATTAATTAAATATTGCATAATCTGGTAAACTATTTTTTACTATAAATTTAATAAACAAAAGAACCAACTCTTTTCGTAAAATGTTATGTCAAAATTTCATCTTGACGCTTTTCATAATCATCTTTTTTTATTATAAGATAAACAACTTCGGTCGTGTCTTTTGATTCCAAAAAATCGTCATCTTTTGTTGTATATCAATTATCTTTGTTTAAGTATTTGTGTATGTTAATATAAAATTTAAAAAACCCTTCCAAACTGTTGCGTCATTTGCGTAGAGCAAACTTTTCACCCTTTAAAATGAAATAGCGTATTTCAGCATTCATCAACCTCTAGAACCTCTGACCTCTGTCAGAAAATTTTCTAAAATTGAAATGCAATACAATTTATTTGCATAAAATATTTTGCAAAATCAATTTAGATGCAATTTATTTGTATTTATTTTCCATGCCGGAAAAACAAAGTCCGCACTCAATCAAAATGCTGCTCCAAAAGTAACATTTTAGCAAATTATTGCATCTATTATTATAAATCGTGGTCTGTGAAAGATATAAGGTTACGATTTTATTTTTATTTTTATTTTTTTTGTAATTGTTTTTAACATTTAAGCTCATTTCTGGTTCGATGGTTGCGCAAATAAACAAAACTGCAGTATTTGTTACAATGAGTGGGAAAAACTTTTGAACCCACGATGGGAACGATGGACGGATGGATTTCCTCCCAATTAATTCGGCCAAAATGCAACTGCCCAACACTGACGTGGAATAAACCACAAATGGAAATGAGTTTTTCCCATCTAGTTCTTATTTTTTTTTTGTATCTGAAACACAATACTTTTCAAAATTGTGACATAAACTTAAGTGTAAAATTGAATAAATCGTTTAAAGCTCGATTTGTTCAATTTAAAAATACTAATTGGCATCTTTTCGAAATATTTTTGTAAAAAACTTCATGGAAATTGTATAACAAAATGTAAGTTTCGGCTAAGAGACTTAGTTGAAAGCATTCCTTCATTGTCTTTCATTTCATATATTTATGGCATCTCAAACAAAAACGGCATCTCATCTATTTATCTTATCTAAAACCAAAACTTCACCTCATCTATTCATCTTATGTTTTCATCTCAAACAAAAACTTAATCATATCTCTGAATCTTATCTTCTTATCTCAAACTAAAACGTCATCTCACTTCAAGTTTCTCGAGTGATGTTCTTTAGGTTTTAGAATTAAATCGTCCCTGTCCCCACATTGCATTTCATTTCGTTATGGCATATCGAACAAAAAGTCCATCTCATCTCTACACGTCATCTGAAACCAAAACGTCATCTCATCTATTTATCTTATCTAAAACCAAAACTTCACCTCATCTATTCATCTTATTTTTTCATCTCAAACCAAATCTTCATCATATCTCTGAATCTTATCTTCTTATCTCATCTCAAACTAAAACGTCATCTCATTTCAAGCTTCTCGAGTGATGTTCTTTAGGTTTTAGAATTTAATCGTCCCTGTCCCCACATTGCATTTCATTTCTTTATGGCATATCGAACAAAAAGTCCATCTCATCTCTACATGTCATCTCAAACAAAAACGTCATCTCATCTATTTATCTTATCTAACACCAAAACTTCACCTCATCTATTTATCTTATCTCAAACAAAAACTTCACTTCATTTATTCATCTTATCTCTTCATCTCAAACCAAAACATCATCTTAACTACGAATCGTATCTCTTTATTTCACTTTGTTTATTAACTGATTTGATTCCTAAATTTCAAAAATCTCTTAAAAGGCAGCAGTTGAAGCAGTTCTGCTCAAACTCAGAGTATCTGAATGTGTTTATAAGAGCTTTGCCCAACTTGTTAAGGTATTTTTTAAGTCCTATAGCTCCTATATTTAATTACTTTATTAATTGAAAACATTTTCTAATTTTTCTAATTTTTTAATTGTGAAGTCTTTTACCATATAGATACAATTTCACTCTAGCTTTTCTCAACAACTCTTATACATCTTTCCTAGTAAATCACAAACTTATCTATCAGATACATTTTTCCCATATAGCTCAATTATTACTCATAAGCTTGTTTTAATTAAATTTATCGGAAAAGAATTTAAGCTTTGGCGACAATATCTACCTCAAAAGTATTTATCAGATGCATTATCTATCAGATACATTTTTTCCATACAGCTCAATTATTACTCATAAGTTTGTTTCAATTAATTTAATCAGAAAGGAATTTTAAGCACTGGCGATAATATCTGTCTTAAAAGTATCTATCAGATACATTATCTATTAGATACATTTTTTCCATATAGCTCAATTATTACTCATAAGAATATTTTAATTGAATTAATCAGAAAACAATTTTAAGCATGGTCCAACAGCTGTACAAAGCAATAAACTCTTCCAGATCTTCCCTTTAAAAGCACAAAAGTATCTATCAGATACATTTTTCTCACAAGTCTTCTTAATTAAATTATCCACAAACCAGCATCAAGCATTTATAATTAAAATAATTGTCATATGGCCAAGTCATTTGCAAATCTGAAGAACGTGGCTTAAATAAAAATTTAACATATGTATAAAAAAATTTTGCTCAGTCGAAAAAATTATTTTTTTAACGCTTTAATTAAAAATATGTTTAGAAAATAGTTTATAGAACTCAGCTGCCTAAGACTTTCATCAATAAATAAACAATTTTACCTATATTTCTTCTTTTTTTTTTTTAATTTTATGCACAAAAATTTTAAAATTTTTTAACAATATATTAGATATCTATACGAAATATTTTTACATTTGCGAAATCTAAAATTTCTACAACTTCTTAACTAAGTCTTTCATTAACAAATAAACAAATTTTTCAAGATATTTTTTTATACTCTATACATGCAAAATTTTTAAGTTTTTAAATTTTTTTTTGTAGTATACCAAATATCTCTACGAAATATATTTAAAAAATTGCCGCTACTACTACTTTATGAAAAAAATTAAAACTTTAATTTTTCAAAAATATTTACAAGAAATTTATTATTTACAAGAATATAGATTTATTTTTTAAAAAATTATGTAATATTTTTATGCAAATAATTTTTCAATTTAAGAAAACTTCTATAAAACACAAAATTCTCACTTGAAAAATTTATATTAAGCTGAAATGAATTTTATTTTGATAAATAAAAACTTTAATTTTTTAATTTTTCATTAATATTTTAATAATTTAGATTTTTTTGAATTTGATTGATTTTTATCTTAATAATTTTTTATTATAGAAAACCTCTATATATTTAGTTGAAATTAAACTTCTTCCTCTCAAAAATATTTTAGTGAATTATCTGTAAGAAACCTTTTGAATATTCGTTAAATATTGAGAAATTTTCTACTTTTTTTTAAATTTTCAACAATATTTTAATAATTTAGTTGTACGAAAAAAAGTTTTAAGCTATCAATATTCCAAATTAATGTTTTTTTTTTTATTTTGATTGATTTATTTTTCGTAATATTTTTTAAAAATTTTAAAAACCTCTATAAATAACTATCCGACTTAAAAAAATTCAAATTTGGTTGAAACTAAATTTTTTATTTAGAAAAATTATTTTATTGAATTATCGTTACGAAATCTTTTAAAAATTAGTTAAATAAGTGAAATTTTTAATTTTTTTTTAAGTTTCCAATCATATTTTAATAAAAATAATAATAAAAAATTTAAAAAAATTTAATACTCTCAATATTTCAATTTAAAAATTTGCTTGATTTTGATTAATTCTTTTTTATTTTTCTACATTTATTTTATTATTTAATTTAAAATTTTAGAAATCCTCTATAAACTAATATTTTATTTAACAAATTTTTGTTTAGCTAAAATATAATTTTTCAAAAATATTTTATTTAATTGTATGTGCAAAAATATGTAAATTTAATTGTATTTACAAAAATATGTAAAAATATTTAAATATTAAATGTGAAAAAATTGAATTTTTATAATTTTTCAACAATATTTTAATAGACGTATTTAAGAAAAATTTATACTATTACAATAATATTCAAATTTTTTAATCCTACTTAATTTAAATTTTGGAAAACTGAAAAATTTGTTTATATTCTACATGATAAAAATGTAATTTTCTATAATATTTAAATAAATAGCCTGAAGGCCTTTGTTGCTCTGGCTTTAAACTATTTTTTTCACTAGAATTTATTCGAAGAACTAAAAAAATTGCGTGAATATTTTGAGTTTTTAATTTTTCAACAATATTTAAATGAAAAACAAGTTTTCAGTAAAAATTTAAATAATTTAAAATTAAATATGTAATAACTACCATTAAATTTGTTTTTTTACTTGAAAGTGATATTTTATAAGAAATTATTGTATAATTTAAAGATAAAAATTTTGCTCTAACTAGAAGTAAGAAAAAAAAAACAAATTTTAATTTTTTTTTAATATTTAAGTTTTTCCTGCACATAAATGATTAAAATATTGTTAAAAATTAAAAAACTCATATTTTTCACACAATTTTTGCAAAAATATTTATTTATTTAAATAAATTCATTATATAAATAAATGCATATAAATAAATATTTTTTATAAAAATAGTTTGATTTTTTTAATAATATTTCAAAAATTTATGTGTACAAAAAAAGTTCAAATATTTAATAAATAAAATATTTATTTATATAAATAAATTCATATTATAAATTCATATAAATAAATATTTTATATTAAATAGTTTGAAAAAGTTGAATTTTTTTTTAATCTTTTAACAATATTTCAAACATTTATGTGCACAAAAAAAATTTAAATATTTAATAAAACTTTTATACTATCACATTTTTTAATTATGAAAATATTTTTGAATTTTTTTAACTCTATTTTCGAGCAAAATTCATGCGTTTAAATTACATAATAACAACTTTCTAAGCAAAAAAATAAAAAAATGACGTTAAGATATTAACTTCATATTTATTCTTAAAATATTTAAATTTTTACTGACAATTTTGATTTACCCATTTTTAAAAACTAGTAGTTAAAATGTCACCCTTTATTTGCAGCAAAAATTTTTCAATTATTGCTTAAACTGCCTAAAAGAGCTAAAGTATTTAACATTTTAATTTTGATTAAAATAAAAATAAATAAATAAATTAAATAAAATATACCAAGAAAAACTTGTTTTCAAATACTCAGCAATACATACAAACACCTTAAAGCCTCCGTATTAAGAGCCTATAACACCCGCAAAAATCAGATTTTGAAATTTATCGAAGCGTTCGTCAGAACACCCGTAACACGTAAAACATAAGTTTATTTTATATATAGATATGAAGAAGATGGAAACCTCGTAACAAAACTTTAAGCAGAGGCGTACTTTTCAGAACATTTTTTTTTTAATTTTCTAGAAAAAAAGCAGATTAAAAAAAATTTCGAAATACCAGAAATGTTTTAAGGACATATAGTCAACGTGTGACTCCCAGGGGTCCATCGGAGCAAGTAATATTTTTTTTACAGAGTATTTTTGTACATATTTGCATTACTTTTTTTTATGATTAATAAAAGATATAGCAACAGGCTTTTAGTCTGATTTTTGCCACCAAACTATAAGCAATTTTGGAAAAAATTCAAAATTTAAGCCTGACATACGACACACATCGCAAGCAATTAGCTCAAAACCTCCGTATTAACAACCTATAACACCTGCAAAAATAAGATTTGAAATTCTTCAACGCGTTCATGAGAACATTAGTAACAAGTAAAACATAAGTCTCTTTTATATACATATATGGATTATTTTTTTTTATTCTTGAACTTTACCATTCATATCCAAGAAATTATAATTAATTATTATTATTAATATATAGCCAGAATTCAAAAGACGCTCCTGGTGGAACATAGAACATAATATATATTAGGGGCGCTCAAATTTTTTTCTTAATGATCCCAGCAATTTAGATTTTTTGGATCCTTTTAGGCAATTTTGCCCTAGAAACTATGGATTAAACAAACTTTTTCAAAATAAGTCGAGTAATCCAATTTTCCACTTCTATTTTTAATTTTAAGCAGATGGCGCCTTTTGTGCATTCAGCCGCTTTTTTCAAATAGGCCAGGAAACCATTTTTGACGTCTTTTATTAATTTTTCTTTCTTCTAATCAATTATCTATTTGGGGGTTTCCATATTTGATATTTTTATTATTTTGAGGCGCCGCAAGAGAACGCTTTTCTGTTATTTTTGATTCTTTTTGAAAATTGAGAAAATGTTGCAAAAATCTAGGAATATTTCATTTATTCATAGCTCTTCAGGAACAGTAACAAATTTTATTGCTTTTCATAACATTTTGTCAATTAAAAAAAAGAAAAAATTACTAAAAGCGCCCTCTGGCGGTGCTCTAAAAGAAAAAAATGTTCAAAAATTGATTTGTCAAAAGGAAAGAAAGGAAACCATTTTTAACGCCATCTGGTGGAGCTCAAAGTTAATACAAGACGCTCAAACATAAAAAAAAAATTTACAAAGTGTATTTCTCGATTTCAAAAACATCCAAATAGATATTTGATTAGAGGGAAAAAATCGTTTTTTAAGGCCTGTTTTTCCTTTTA
>JBAMAX010003011.1:0-133147 GCA_037043745.1 Chymomyza amoena
TGAGAGGCTAACTGGAACAAAATGAGGAATATATAACCCATCCATCAGATCTTAGTAAAGAAAAGATCCTATCGGAACACAAAGATAGGCAACCCTACGCTGCGAGAACCTAAGTGGCCTAGCAGAGCGTAGACAAGCTCATTCAAAGCAAACTGGGGAAAAATATATGCAATCCTTTCTTTCAAGATACCTAGCAGGGAATTAAATAAGCTAGAAGAATTCAGACAACAACAATGGCAACCCTAAGCCCAAGAAGAAAGCAAGCCTGCTTTGTAAGAGCCCGAGTGGATGACTGAAGTCAAGCTCTTTCCAAGGCGCCTGGGGTAGCATGTATATGTAATCCTACCGCTCAGGATCCTTAGTAAAGAAATACGAAATCCAAAAGAAATAAGACCTGCACAACGCGTGATTCAGAACCAAACTAAATGACTTTAATTTAATTTAATTAATTAACTCATTTCAATATCACTCAACGCAGTTGCAGTTGTCATATTTAAAGTCTCTCTAAATGCACGCAAGTTGTTTGTGTAATTTTTTGCTATTTTGCTTTCTGTCTAGAATTTGGCGGAGCTTTCTTATTCATGCGCATGCTCGTTGCACTCATTAGGCAAGCATTATATGCGTTTAGTCTTTCGTGATAAGTCGAAGTGCGTGGGCGGGTTAGGGTTTCGGGTTTCGGGATTTTTGCGCTGCGCGTGTGTGTTTGTGTAAGTATGTGTTCGTGGTAGTGCGTGTAATAACAAGTGCAAAGTGCGAGCTGTTTTGATTTTTATTTAGTTAAAGCTGTTGTTAACATATATATATCTCATATACATATATTCTACGTGTAAAAATCAATATTTTTTTAATTTTTTATTTATATTTTTTTGTATGTGTTTGTGTAATAAATTGTATGCAAGTGCGTGGTATCGTTTAATGCGTTTCGTTTAGTTTTCGAGTCGTAAGAGCGAAAAATTATATGAATATAAAATGGGCAATTAAAGGTAAGTTACTGATTTTATATACTGCATTTTTATTGATTTACAAAATGCCCAAAGCCATCTTTAGTGCATTTAATTAACAAGCAGACGAAAATCAAATCAAATCAAAAGTTTAAATTTTAAAGCAAATTTCTTTATGCATAGTTTAAAAAAACTAAAAACTTGTTTTTTTATTTATTGATAATAGTATTGATGTCTGAATAGATTTCATATTCTGCATCTTCCAGATCGATTTGTAAAATAATGTATAATAATCTTTAGCAAGTAGTTTGGTGTGTATTGATTGGACTCACTGGAGCACAATATGTATTAAAGCTTCATTGTAAGCCTCCGGCTTAAATTCCATCACTGGATTACGTTTTGCTTGAAGTACTCGAAACAAAATATCTTCTGATAAATAATCTTGATATAAGGTTGTCAAAAAAGTCTTGCGGTATTTTTATTGAATTTTCAATTGTTCATAATTTCGATTTAAGTCAAATATGCGCCGTTTTGTTCGATGACGAGTTCCCAACGAGATGCCAACTTCATAATGCCCCTCTTATAGAAGCTCGCTTCCCTATTGTCAAAAAACTCGGAGAGCCAATTTTCACAGGACTCTCTTGTGGACAACTTCCGATTACCAAGCGCGTTCGTCATGGACAGAAATAGGTGGTAATCACTTGGTGCGAGATCCGGACTATACGGTGGATGCAAAAGAACCTTCCATCCAAGCTCCCGGAGCTTCTGGCGCGTCACCAAAGATGTGTGTGGCCTGGCGTTGTCCTGATGGAAGACAATTCGGCCTCTGTTGATCAAAGATGGCCTCTTCTGCATGAGTGCTGCATTCAAGCGGTCCAGTTGTTGGCAGTACAGGTCCGAATTGAGCGTTTGGCCATAGGGGAGCAGCTCATAGTGGATGATTCCCTGCCAATCCCACCAAACACACAGAAGAACCTTCCTGGCCGTCAATCCAGGCTTGGCCACCGTCTGGGCAGCTTCCCCGCTTTTCGACCACGACCGTTTACGCTTCACGTTGTCGTAAGTGACCCACTTTTCATCGCCAGTCACCATCCGCTTCAAAAACGGGTCGATTTTGTTGCGATTCAGAAGCGATTCGCATGCATCCATACGGTCAAAAATGTTTTTTTGCTTCAAGTCGTGTGGCACCCATACATCGAGCTTCTTTTTCAATCCAATCTTCTTCAAATGGTTTATAACGGTTTGATGACTCATGCCCAGCTCTTGGCCGATGCTACGGCTGCTACTATGCCGGTCTCTTTCGATCAATTCAGCGATTTTATCGCAATTTTCGACAACAGGCCTTCCGGACCGTGGCGCATCTTCGATCAGCTCTGCACCAGAACGAAAACGTTGAAACCATCGTTGTGCGGTGGAAATGGAAACTGTATCGGGTCCATAAACTGCACAAATTTTATTGGCAGCATGAGATGCATTTTTGCCTTTATCGTAGTAGTACTATAAAATTTGCCGTATTTTCTCTTTATTTTGCTCCATGTTTGCGACGCTATAACTCACGAACGACTAAAAGCAAACAACAATTAATCAAACACGTGTTAGCAAGTGAAAAGGCTTTCCAAAAAGCTCTAGCGTGAACCGATGCGACGAATACAACTAGAACTACGCGCTTGCAAAGACAAGCTTGCGGAAATACCGCAAGACTTTTTTGACAACCTAATATCAAAGCTTCATTGTAAGCCTCCGGCGTAAATTCCATCACTGGATTACGTTTTGCTTGAAGTACTCGAAACAAAATATCTTCTGATAAATAATCTTGATATTTTATCCACAATTCAGGTGGATTTGATGGAAAACATCGTAAATAGTGCACTTATTTGATATGGATGAGCAGTAATAGCTAAAGTTTGATCCCAGTGAAAATCATTTTCCAACAAATTAAATTTTTGACATGCCTCTCGATACGTTGCGCACTATACGCCATTCACTGTTCTCAATGATTGAAATGATCTTGGACCTCGGAACATTGATTAACAACAATACCTGTCTTTTTATTTAGTATATGGCAAGCAATAGGTCTAAAACCTCCGTATTGACAACCTCTAACAAACGTAAAAATCAGATTTGAAATTTATCGACGCGTTCATGAGAACCTTCGTAGCACGTAAAACATACTTTTTTTTTATATAAGAGGGGTATTCAAAAAGGAAGTTTCCCTAATTTTAAAATGAAGTACAAAACAATTTTTAGGTTACAAAATGAATATTTATTAATTACACTGTCCAACAGTGAAAAAGAACTTTTCAAGTGACCTAGCGTACGTTGTAGGTCTTGACGAGTAGATCACGATAGCGTTTTTCAAAATTGTCTAACACCCCCAAAATCGGAAGTTATCGCTTAAAAACCGTTTTTCGGGTACTGCGATCACTCCCACTATCACAACGTCGCCATTTTTCAACCGATTTTCGATTGCTTTACGGTTTTGGAAAGAAGAAGATTCAAGCTTTAAGATGATATACATTTGTTTATACTTCATACAAAGCAACTACGAGATTTTTTAAAAGTTATCTAAGATTTACACTTTTTTTTTCGATTTTCACACTTTGAAGTCATTTTAATATAACATTTTGTTAAATCACCTTTACTTTTTTACATTTAATCTTAAAGAAATGTGCCAAATTTCAACAAAATCGGTTGACTATATCATATAGCTCCCATAGGAACTATCGGTCAAAAAATCGATTTTTTAACAAAATTTGTTGTATTTCGTTTGTTTTTTAAAATATTGCGACCAAATTTGGCACTTATAAGTTTTTTATTGTTCTTAAGCATTTTACCAAATTTGGTTACGATATCTTCATGAACAAACGAATTATCCATCTAAAACATTTTTTTTTTGTCGATGAAAATTGAATTTTCTTGTTTACAATAAGCGTCTTAACTTAAGCATTTATCGACCGATTTTAATAAACCAAAACTTTTCTTACTCGGAATTAAAATTTCTTTAAGATTAAATGTAAAAAAGTAAAGGTGATTTAACAAAATGTTATATAAAAATGACTTCAAAGTGTGAAAATCGAAAAAAAAGTGTAAATCTTAGATAACTTTTAAAAAATCTCGTAGTTGCTTTGTATGAAGTATAAACAAATGTATATCATCTTAAAGCTTGAAAATTTTCTTTCCAAAACCGTAAAGCAATCGAAAATCGGTTGAAAAATGGCGACGTTGTGATAGTGGGAGTGATCGCAGTACCCGAAAAACGGTTTTAAGCGATAACTTCCGATTTTGGGGGTGTTAGACAATTTTGAAAAACGCTATCGTGATCTACTCGTCAAGACCTACAACGTACGCTAGGTCACTTGAAAAGTTCTTTGATTTTTTTCAATTCTGTAGGACAGTGTTATTTGACTCACAAACTATTTTTCTACATAGTCACCTTCGACTTGAATACATTTTTCGTATCTGTTATAGAGTATATGCAAACCTTCTTTAAAAAAAGACGTGTCCTGTTTTTTGGAGCCATAATTTGACAGATGTTTGGACTTCTTCGTTTGAAACAAAATGCTGCCCACTTGGTGCGAGATCCGGAGAGTAGGGTGGTTGATCGAAAATTTCCCATTTGAATTTTTCCAATAAAGTTCTCGTTTTTTGAGCAGAATGAGGCCGTGCATTATCATGAAAGACTAAGATTTTTTTGGATAATTTTCCTGGACGTTTTTGTCTGTTGGCATTTTTAAGCTTATTTAAAACTTCGCAGTAACGATCCGCATTGATTGTTGTACCAGGTTCCAAAAAATCAACCAACAAAACACCTAACGCCATTCACAATTGGACACTTTTTTTTATAAGAAGGTTATAAACTCTATAACAGATACGAAAAATGTATTCAAGTCGAAGGTGACTATGTAGAAAAGTAGTTTGTGAGTCAAATAATTAATAAATTTTGTAACCTAAAAATTTTTTTGTACTTCATTTTAAAATTAGGGAAACTTCCTTTTTGAATACCCCTCGTACATATATAGATTTGTTGTGTTTCGTTTGTTTGTAAAGATATTTAAAGCAAATTAAGCATTCAGATCTTTATTAAGGCACCAAAGTACTGTGTCAAATTTGATCGAAATCGGTTGACTATATCATATAGCTCCCATAGCAAAGATAGGTAAAAAAAATGTTGCTTATAAATTCTGTTGTTTTTGTTTTTTTATGAAGGAACCTAATTTGGCAATCAAATGCCTTTGATGTTTTTAAGCAATATACCGGACTTTATTGCAAGATAGTGGTACAGGGTATCCCAAAGTCGTCCGCGCCCGACTTTACTTACGCCATTTTTTTGACTATAGCTTTGCTGTATTTGTTCGATTTTCACTTTTGACACACAGATGTGTGTTAAATTTCAAATGAAAATATTAAGCGGTTTTGCGAAAAACCGCGAAAATCGACAGCGTGGGATCGGGGAAAGATATTGACATGATTCAAACAACTTCATTTTCTGAGGAAATGTGCGCACCAGCTGGTAAGTTTTGGTGTTTCTAGCTTTTCTACTCCCCGAGATCTAGATGTTCATTCGGACGGAAGGACGGACATGACTCAATCGCTACACGAGGTTATAATAAGTATTTTTGTATAAAGGACTTGGGGTCTGCCGCGCCTCCTTCTGTTGCACAAATCTAGTACCCTTTGTTCTTTTTAGTGCAGGGTATAATAAATAAAAATTTAAACTTGTGTTATTGACTCTGTTTCCGAAATTAAAATTTTCTAATTAAAAATAAACATACTTTCGCGAAATCTTTTACTAAAACATATTTAATTTTAAACACTTCGTTTGATTTATTTACATAAATAATTTTTGATATCGTTTAAAAATACTGTTTTGAGGTTCGCCATAGGGAATATTTGTTTAATAAAATCAAGTTTTTTGTACAAGCTTTTTCTCTAGCATTGGCAATAACTAAAATAATATCTATTAAAAATGATGCAGAAAAATATTTTTTCCGAAGGAATTTTGAAGAGGCTACAGTTGCCTCGAGAGTCTTTTTCGATACAACAGCATGATTCTTTTTTTGCTAATTGTAGATAAGAAGTTTGTGTATAGCCTAAATCTTTAAAAATCACATCTCTAGGAACTAGACTAAGTCTCATTGATAAGAAATACTTTTATAAGATATTTGCAAAGCAGAATGCTGTTTGGTTTATCTTTAAGCAAAGAATGTGAAATACTTCAATCTACCAAAAACAATTTACTCCTAGGTGGCTTAACGCCCAACTGGCTTCAGATTGAGTTTATTATATTGTATTTTGTAGATATGATTGATATTTATATTTCTAACATGAATCCACAAGATCATTGTTAGAAACAAATGTGGAATCGATACCAAATGTAAATTTGACTAAGATTATTTCAAAATCGTCATCTTCGGATTTAGGCTATTTGTTGACAAACATTTAAGAAAACTCCCACCTAATCTTACACAGATTTATGGCTAAACAAATACTTAAATTATCATTCGTTCGCTATATTGACGCTCCACTGTACTTCGTACATACAACAAACATATGTGGAGCGAAAGAGAATGCTTTCTACTTGTAACATAACCACTTAACATTAGATTGGCTTTGGCTGTCACTTCCGGCAGGCCACTGGCTTCAGCTTGATGATGATTGATGCTGCGCCCTGCCTCCGCCTACCTCTCTCCAAGACCTTCTTTAATATCCATCCTAGTGCGTTGGACTACTGTCTAGCCAGCGCAACAAATCAAACTGTTGTTTCAATTGCTATTTGCTCTGCTCTCATTATTATTGTTGCTATGCGGCTTGTTTTTTACTTTTGAATGCACCCATTTGTCTAGCAACAGTGTGCCATAAAAGTTTTGGTACGGCAACGACTTTAAGAATAGATTGCTGAAGTAATTTGGGAAGTGTTTAAATGAACACATCTTCTAAAGCTAACACACAATTCGCGTGATGGTAGTGATTCAAAAAAAAAAAGAAAAAAAGATTATACGAGGGCTGTTTAATAAGTCGGCTACATTTTTTGTTAAATTTCTTACATTCTTAAAGCAGTCTCATCTTAGAAAGGGTATTCAATTTTGTAATGCCTTTCAGTTAATTAGATTTCTCAAGACTTTTGTTTCAGCCTAGAAACTCCAACTGTCTTTCTGTAACAAATTGATATAAAAAAATTAAATATTAAATCTTTTCTATACAAGAGATTTTTCTAATCGATTCGAATTAAAAGAAGAGATACGAATCGGTTGTTGGATTTAAAATGCAAACTCTTAATTTGCAATTTTGGTAAAACATATGTATAATATGTGCATTTCTGTTTTGGTGTAAAATTACATTTCTACATAACAATACATCAGAAAATAATAATTAAAGAAAAAAAAAATTGTTTTTAAATTCATATATTTCGGTCAGGGTAAAGCTATTTGTGGCAAGGGGCAAATTCAACATCTTCTGTTTTCCGGTTAAATAGTTTTTAGAACCTAAGGGATAACATCAGTGTGAAATCTTGAGAAAATCGTTTTTTTTTAAATTGGTAGATATGCTAATAATAAAGTCCCAAATTAATTGAAAAAAAAAATGTTCTCCCATTTATAATCTAAAACGCATGGCACGTTTTTCTCGAAATAATTTTTTTTTAATGGCTTCACAAACAAATCAATCAATTATTATATATTTCAAATTTTTACACACTCTTTAGAACATAATTTTTTCTAACTTCTAATATTTTTTTAAAAACCCGTAACATTTTATAAATTGACAATAAAAATTCTATTCCAATATCGTTTGAACCAAACAGAACACAATTGAGAATCCCACAAATTAAAAAATTAAATTATAAATATCTGTAAAAATAAAAGAAAGTGTTTATTTTACACTGCCTGAAAATATGTTCTAGCAGATTTAAGATTTATTTCTTTAGTTAAATAGCTAATTATTTAAAAATATTAAAATTGATGCGATTTTTGTTAATACGCCTGTTAAACATCGATAAAACGGTGTTGATTAAACAATCTTAATTTTTAAAATAAAGAATGGCAAAAACTTTTATTTTCTATTTATACAGCAAAAATTGCGGAATAACTCGTATTTTTTTTTAATTTTTGCAATAAAAATAAGCAATAATTTTTATTTTTAAGCAAAAATTTTTTTTTTGACCGATCGTTCCTATGGGAGCTATATGATATAGCCAACCGATTTCAATAAAATTTGACACAGTGCTTAAGTACCTTAAAAGAGATCTGAATGCCGAATTTAGTTCAAATATCTTTACAAACAAACAAAACACATCGAATTTTGTATAAAAAACGTGTTTTTGGACCGATTGGTCCTATGGGAGCTATTTGATCTAGTCAAACGATTTGGATTAAATTTAGTACAGTGCTTAGGAACTATAAAATACTCAAGAATGTTAAATTTGGTCCCAATATCTTAACAAACAAACGAAACACAACAAATTTGGTTAAAAAATCGATTTTTTGGAAGATCGGACCTATGGGAGCTATATGATATAGTCAACCGATTTTGTTCAAATTTGGCACATTGCTTAAGTGGTCTAAAAAATTTCCAAACGCCAAATCTGGTTAGGATATCTTTATTAAAAACGAAATATAGCGAATTTTTCTTTAAAAAAGTTATTTTGGCCGATTGGTCCTATGGGAGCTATATGATATAGTCAACCGATTTCGATCAAATTTGGTACAGTAATTGGGAACTATAAAAAACCATATCCAATACCAAATTTGGTTACGATATCTTCATAAACAAACGAATTATTCATCTAAAACGCTTTTTTTTTGTCGAGGTCGTCTCAAACACCCCTATGGGAGCTATATAATTTAACCCCGATATCAAAAAAATAAAATAAACTTGCCTCCTATGGAATAATATGGGATCTAATGTGAAAGTTTGGTAACTCTATCTCTTACCATCTCTGAGATCTAGGCGTTCACACGGACAGACGGACAGACGGACATGGGTATATCGACTTCTCTATTCACCCTGATCATATTTTAGGTAACTTTGGGGTGTCTCTGACGTCTCCTTCTTTATGTTACATACATTTTCGGCTTGCACAAACTTAATATACCCTTGGTACCATACGGTACAGGGTATAAAAATAGTTGTATCATATCAATTTAATAAAAAAAAAATAATAATAATAATTATATCAGGATTTTTGTTTAAAACATTATAAGAGTTTTAGTTCTTGGTATTTCTTCAATCTATTTATTTATTATATTAAATTTGTACACTAGAAATGGCAGAATAACTCGTATTTTAATTTTTTTTTTTAATTTTTGATGTGCAAATTGGCCAAGAATTTGTATTTTTGATTTAGATATAAAAATATGAAATTGACGATTTTTTAATCAAAATTAATACTTAACTCAAATTTTATGACTTTTATATCTAGTGAAAAAAAATGTATTTATTTATTTAATACAGTGGAGACTAAAATTTAATTTTAAAAAACTAACTTAACTAAATTCTAAGCACCGGCAAAGGCCTTCGGCTTTTAAAAAAAAATGTACTTATATATTTTAGAGAAAAACAAAATAGTAATAATTTTTAAATTATTTTTATTTTAAAAATTATAAGAGTTGTAGTCCTTGGATTTTCTTTAATCTAAATCAAAAAAATATGTGATTTTTTTGAAGTTGTAATACATCAAAATTATAATCGCAACGAAGCCTGGTTTAAAGACTTTGCTGACAGACTGTATCTGACAGCTGTCTGTGCTTGCATAGAATGTACTTAGTCCATATAGAAATTACAATGTGCAAGCAAATTACATGCTCTGTATTTAGTAACAAGCATGTATAACATAACCATAATATTTGCTCACTTAACTATGGTCTACTATTGTAGAGACCCCATACGGGCACAGTGGTGGGCCCGTCTATGGTTATTAGCATGCAATTTCAAGATTTTTAATGCCCACTTTGCTGCAGTCACAAACACACGCAGCAGCACACAAAGATACACGCACACACATATGTACATAGATACACACATGTATGTAGTACATAAATAAACGCATTGCGAAATCTGTTTTTCTTTGGCAGAAACTTAAATGTAATAAATTCAAAGCGCTTACAAATTTATGACCCTGACTGTTGTTGTTTATTTGTTGCTTTTGTTTGTGCTTATTTGTTCTTGTTGCTGTTGCATAGGGCATTACGCTGTAACGGTAAACGAGCAGCCCATTAAAAAATGTTATTAGCACATTTCTTAAAAAAATTATACATGATTACAAGTTACAAAAAAAAAAGAATAAATAAAAAGATATAAAATCTGAAAGATACTGCGAATATGGAAAAAATAAAATAAAAATCACAATAATTTATAGTACAGCAAATTTAATTGCGTTTCGTTTTTCATTAATCATCATTAATGTCAGCGGCCTCGGGAGCAGTCTGTCCCGACAGCAGCTGAGTGAGTAACCCTCGAAGTTACAACGACTTGAGAGTGCAAGGAAAAGCGTGAAAAGCCGCCAAGGTCGTTGACAGACCGACACATAAAAGCAAAACTAAAATTTCAATCAAGCCTGGCCAACAGTGCGTACAAAAAGTTTTATGGCACACTAAGATCAGCAATTGGCACTGTACGTGAGGTCAACTAACTGGCACTGGGCATCGTCTGGGTCTGGTCACTCCGTACACTTAGTCTAATCTGCTGACCAAGTTGTGGCTTACCAAAACCCAGCCGTTTCGCATGATTTCACTCCCTTGGCTCATTTATGCTGGGCAATTTGCACTGACCACGTCACCTGCCCCTTTTGTTATCCCAACTTGGACTAATTTGAGGCAAATCAGCCAACATGCAAAACACTTTTTGTTTTCGTTCGTTCTCTTGGCTTATTTCGTTGATTGTTCCCACACAATTTTTCGTACAATGCCGGAAAATGTACGTACGTGTTGCCTCTATGCCGCACCAAGTGTCTCCCAGTGCTGTAATTACCTCAAAAAAAAAAAAAAATAATGAAATAAAAGAAGAAACGTGAAAATTCTTTCGAGGTACAAAGAATGTAACGTAAAGCTGTAACCTCTACGTAAATCGCTGTCTGCTGTAATCGTGTCCATGTCTTGAATAGAGCAGAACTGTAGCGCTTAAGAAGTTTGTAGTAGAAGATATGCCAAAAGATCACGTACAACATGAAATGGGGGCGTCATTTACATGGCGAGCTTAGATCGTGAGGCCAAGACACAGACAGAGCGGCAAGGATCGTGAGCGTGTGAACATCAAAGCTGCTCCAGCTTAGGCTCTGAACAGAGGGGGTGTGGCAGTTAAACAACGTGTTGATGTATTGTGGATGCGCACACAATTCAACAAGCTAATGTTATCCAAAAGAATTTCAGACAATTGTAGAACTTATTATTTAGGTATGGCAGTTATACAAATATGAAAAGTGTTATTATTTTTAATACGCTATACCTTAAGCTGAGGGGTATATGAAGTTTGTGCAAAGATGTGTAACATAAAGTAGCAATCATTGGCACTGCTTAAATTGTTCAGTCAAGTCCGATCTGAGATGATGATAACAGCTAGAGCAACCAAACTTTTGGTTTAAATTCCCAATGAAAATATAAATATATTTTTTTTGTGCTTTCCTTTGTATATTATCTATCTAGATATACGTGTAAACATATAGAAGTTATGGGCAAACATAAAAAACAATCTTAAAAAAAAAATCGCTTACAATTCGCAACTGCTTTAAGCTTTACTAAATACAAGTCGTCATCATTCTATAGCTCAAAACGTTTTTGAATATTGTACCGACTGCTTTTTAGTTTATATTTTATATTTAATTTGCTTCCAATTTTAAACTGTTTTAAGTAATGTTAATTGGAATTTTAAATTCCATAGTTGTTTTGTAACCGAAAAATTCAAGTTATTGTTAAGTTAGAATCTACTGGAACGATTTTGATATGCCTTTATTGCTAAGACCATATTAGCCAACAAAGCGATTTTCAGTATGCAACTTTCACTATTACCACCCTGTATCTTCTTTTAGCCTTTTAAGGCCTGATTTCAGTACGTTCGCAGAGATTTTAAGCATCAGCAATACAGATCGGGTCGGATGCTCTAATTTCTATTAAGGTATAAAGTAATTCCTGAATTTTGTTGCTACTGAGAGTTTGATTATCATTTTTTTTATAATTTATAGCATCCATAGAGACATCAACTTAAAAAAAAAAAGTTTAAGGGATAATAATCTTGAAATCTTATTACTCATTCGAATCCTATAAAACTCACAGGTTCGATGGGTCGGAAAAATGCTACAGGAACAAAATTCGAATGTTAAATAAATAAGAGTTATCGTAGCACTATGCCGAATTTTCTGAGGGTAAAGGGTATCTTAAAGTCGTCGCTACCGACTAAATCGTTAGCCGCATATTTTGCTAACTCTTACAAAGGGCACATTCATGATGTAGTATCTTGGATAAAATAAAGTGTATTCAAAACTACATGACTAAGTAAAATGGATTTAATCTTTTTTTTTTATTTTTTATTTAATGAATACAGTCGAACTTGCCAATAATCAACTTCAACAGTAAATTTTTGTTTGAACCTGGATTTTTGAAAGCCTTGCCAGAGTCCCAAACGTTAATACTATTTTTTAAATTTCGATGTTTATCGAAAAATTAGAACATTTTGATTGATCATACGACCATAATGTTCATTGGTGTTGAACAATAACCTCTGCTAAATTCTAATTTCCAAAACACTTATAGTCGAAATGATAGATTGAAAATAAAATATCTTTAAAAAAGGAGTCATAAACATAATGCATACTGATTGACGTAGGTATCAGTTTTCTATATAGCGAACAAATTTTCTTCTTCAAGAAGAGAAGTTCGGCTGTATTTCTGGCATGTATTATAAAAAAAAGTACATTTGCTTTTTATTTCTTTTAATGTAAAAAAGTTATTTTCTCCGTCTGTTATTAATTTGGTTCTAGCTTCTTTCGCGGAAAAATTTAAAATTTTCGTAATTCCAATTACGACTCTTTATCTTGTGGAATAATTTATTTTCTCCTGCAAAAGATTTTGGTCTTCTCTTTTCTTCCTCGAGGATTATTTGTGAACTTCACCTATTTCCTTGCTCTCTAACAATTTTAGAACTCTTCATGTTTTTAATTTTTTCTTGATCCTACTTTCGTAAAAGTTTGTAACTTGCCGCGGTTTCTAGTTTTTTATGGTGTCTCATGCAAACAATTATGGAACTTGGTATAAACCAATATAGAGAGCAAAAATTCGTATTGCTGAGCCGTATAAAAAATCAATATAGGTCCAAAATTCAGAAAAAATTAAAAAAGTGAAAAAAATAAGTGAAAAGAGTTAGAAAATGATAGAGCAGAAGAAAAGAAAAATTTGGAAAATATTTTAAAGAAAATATGAAAATGGAAGTTCTATACTACAAAACAAAAATTGGTATCTCTGCTCTTAGAAAAATTCAGTGCGATCATTAAAAGTATATAATAAGGTGTCACCGAGAATCTTACTTGTATTCATCTAGAATTGTCTTTGCGTTTGATATAATTGAAAGATCTTTCTAACAATATATTAAGCCTCCCGCCAGGGCCGTATAGAGAAATTCCGGGCCTGGGATGAAAATATACCGGCTTCTCTAATATACAATTAAATTGAATCACGACAATTGACAATTTTTTCACGACAATGAAATTAAAAACTCCTGGCCCGGGAGTAACCCCCCTCTTCCAATGCGGCGTTCCTGCTCCCAGCTCTTTTGTTTTTGGAGAAAAAAAAACGACGATTGTCTAAGATTGTCTAAGATTCTAAAAGAACTTCTGTTAGACTTTTGACCAGCTTAAAAAAAGAATTGCTTTTTTAAACAAGAAAAAATGCATTATTACTAATTTAGAGTAGATCCTGGCCCGGGGAAGAAAATGTACCGGTCCCTTTATTACACCTTTAGCTTGAATCACGAGCTACTCCTGGCCCCCCTCTTCAGTTTTTCTGTCGCATTTGCAAACAAAGATTGATGTTCACCATTAGCTAAGTAAATCCCAAATAAACAATAACAAAACTTCGCTTCACTAACTCCCAGCTGTTGTTTTAACCTTGGCCAAGCAATCAGCTTATGAAGTGATTGACCAAGCTAATTGAATCGACTTCTTTAACTAGTCAACAGCTAAGCAACCCCATGTTCGGACGACGTTTGACTGTGTCCGCGTTATCGGCGCGCATCCTAAAATTCCTCTTTCACTATGCCCAAATTGTTGGTGTCATAAGTCTGGGCATACGACGTAATGGTAATGGCAGCCTGGTAGCCTACGGTTGGTACTGGTATAGATGCTTTAATTTGATTATGCATATAATTGGCGGATATCTATTCTGCTATGGTGTTTGGTATTATCACAAGACTGATGAACACGATGCGTTCATGCGCGTACTGTGCTTCACACGCGTTACGACCTGTCTTATCTGTGCCGTCTGTTTGATGACCTTACAGTTCCTGTTTCAAAAACGCGTAGTCTGCATTATCAACCGCTTTTTACGCCTATTCCAACGCGCTAGAGCTTTATCGAATACCACGACATTTGGAGACTTTGATGGCTTTGGCGGCACACGCGAATTTGTGCTGCTTACGTTCAAGTTGGTTTGCATGGTTTTTGATTTGGGCACAAAGGTGCCCATGTTTATGGAGGAAGAGCAACCTCTGCTTATAGCAGGCGTTCTGGGCGACACGTATACCACCATTGCCACTGGCATGATCATCAATATGTGCTTTGTCTGCTACTTAAGTGTGGGTGCACTCTACGCCGAGATCAACTCCTATGTGCGGCATGAGCTGCGTCGTCGTTTACGATGTCTACAGCGGCAGTCATTGGAGGAGAAACTCAATCGACGTTATCTAAGAACCATAGGCGAAAGACTGGATGAGTGTCTTTCTATACACAATGGTGTGGAACGTGCAGCCAGAGAGTTCCATAAACTGTTTCAACTGCCACTTTGCTTATCGTTGGTGCTAAACTTTTCCGCCATGACTTTGGTCTCCTATTTTGTCATTGTATTTGAAGACTACAGAATGTGGCCTATTGTAGTTAAGCTGTTTTTGGATGTAGTACTGATGACGCTAGCGGCGCACGGTGCATCGACCAGTTCGAGGGTCATAAAAAGGCTCAGCCTGGAGAACTTTTATATTTCCGCGCATCCACAATGTGGGTTTAATACAAAGGTAAGATGGGCTTTACTACTGTTTATAATCCAATATTGTCAGACGAACAAAAGATATTGATAAATGCAAGTCCGTCTGTATAAACAAGTAGATCTTTAAGATTATGAGCGCTTGGTTAAGCAAAGAGCTTCAAGAGTTCAAGCAAGTCACAGAAAAGGTGCTTGGAAATCGTTAATTGACTATTAGAGACATCGCTGATAGTTTGAGCATATCAATTGGATCGGCGCAGTCCAATTGTGCTTGAGAAGAGTCCAATCTGGAATAGTTTCAAAAACACTCAATTTTCAATCTCACACGGGACGAGTTTTTCGTAAGCATTTCGCCAAAAGATCAAGAAATACCGTTCCGCAACCTGCTTATTCGGCTGAATTGGCTCCGTGTGAATTCTGGCTACTCAAGAAACTCAGGACACTAAACCGGGGACATCGTTTTGCCTCGATTGAGGTATTAAAAGCTGAATCGCAGAAGGCTCGGAAGGCCATTCACAAATCGAAGCGTATCTTCAACAATCCAAAATTTTGACGTGCAATTTCATACAGATGGCAATAACAGTAAAACCAAGGTACAGAAAAATGATATATTTGAAAAACTTCACCTTTCAATTTTGAGAAGGTTCTCGCATCCTCCTTCTTTAAGAGGTTTTCCGTATAAATTTGAAGTCTTTCATTGGTACGTGGCGTATTGGGGATTTTATTCTTGAGACATTGACCAACAATTTTCAGCCTTTTTAGAATATTTTTTCTATTTAGGCCAAAAAAATACATTCTCGATAGCCCAGCCGTCTGTCCGTCCGTTACATTAGACAAAAATTCTAAACTAGTTTAAAAATACATAAGGGATCGAATCAAAATGTAGTAGTACTGAATGTTCGTACCGCTGAGGAAGGTCGGACCACCTGGGAGAGTTTTTTCCCTGTGGTCAATCGGGGAGTAAGTACGTTTGTTTCCGGGACCTTCTGTTAAGAAGTGTTGTCATCTGCAGCAAACTCGGAAAAATCACGGCGCAAACCTTCGGAATGATTAAGAAAGCTAGAGGGTATGCTGCTACGAGCCGCTCAACATTATTTGAGTAACAGAAGTTGTTCGGGGAGAGCACTACAGTCTTGAAATGACACAGTTAGACTTCTTTCTCATTCCTCGGCTTCAGCGAGATCTCAAGGGAAACCAATGCGTAAAAGACGTGGGAGCCGTGACGGTATTTGTGAAGGGGTCCCCGATAGATACTTCCAGAAAGAAGAATTTATACTTATTAGTTCCATAAAAAATATGCAGTCCTACTAGTTTATGATTCTACCCTGTACAATTATGGAATTGGAAGGTAGCAATTCCCAACCCTGTTAAAGTACTAAGACGTCCGTATACCAAACAGATTCTCATAACTTTAAAGAGCGAGAGCCAATTTTTCTTCCTTCTTTTCACCACTTACAACCTTTTTATGATATTTAACACAATCGTTTTCCAAACAATAGTTGGGAAACTAAGCCCACTAAGACCTTTAGACATTTACGCACTTGCTATGGTCGTGTTTTTCGTACAAACATTTATGACCACCATTAGCTAAGTGCATCCCAGATAAACATCAACAAATATTTTAGCCAACTGTTGCTCTAACCTTGACCACGCAATCAGTTAATGAACTAATTGAACATTTTAACTGAAATAATTTCTGTGACTAGTCAACGCCTAAGCTACCTCATGTTCGGACGCCGCTTGACCGTAGCCGCGATATCTTCGCGTATCCTGAACTGCATGTTTCACTTTGCTCAACTTGCAGGTGTCATAAGTTTGGGCATACGACGTAATGGCAATGGTGGCCTGGTAGCCTACGATTGGTATTGGCATAAATGGCTAACATTGTTAATACGTTTATGTGCCGGCTATCTGTTCTTCTACGGTGTTACGTTTTACCATCGCTATGATGAAGAATTGCTGATGAAGTTTCTGTGCACTGCTCGCCTTGTGGGTTGCTTCACCTGCTTCATCTGTGTGCTCGTCTTACAGTTTCTTCTACAAAAGCGCGTAGTTTGCGTTGTCAATCGATTTTTACGTCTTTTTGAACGGGTTCGAGCTTTATCGAATACCACGACATTTGGAGAATTCGATGGCTTTGGCGGCAAACGCGAGCTGGTGCTGCTCATCTTCAAGGTGTTTTGCTTGCTGTTTGAGTTATTGTTCAAGTTGCCCATGATGTTGGATGAGCATGCTCCTATGCTTATAGTTGGCATCTTAGGTGACATATATACCACCATTGGAGCTGGCATGATCATCAATATGTGTTTTGTGTGCTACTTGACTGTGGGTGCAATCTATGCTGAGATTAACTCCTATGTGCGGCATGAGCTGCGGCGTCGTTTGCGCAGTCTGCAGCAATATAAATCTGATGGCAACCCTAGTCGACATTTTCTGAGATCTCTTGGCGAAAGGCTTGACGAATGTCTCTCTGTCTACAATGGTGTGGAACGTGCAGCTAACGATTTTCACAAACTTTTCGAACTGCCACTTTGCTTATCTTTATTGATGAACTTTTCCGCCATGGCTTTAGTGTCCTATTACGTCATAATAGAGACCGAACTTCAGGACTACAAAATGTGGTGCATTGTGGTCAAGCTGTTTATGGATGTAGTGCTCTTGACGCTGGCTGCGCATGGAGCGGCTAGTAGTTCAAGAATCATAAAAAGGCTTAGTCTGGAGAACTATTATATTTCGGAGCAACCGCAAAGTGGTTTTAATACCAAGGTAATATGCACTGTGGTGGTTTAGACTGTATTGCTCAAAAGTAAAAGTAGTATCAGGTTATATCTGATATACCTACCTATATGTGCCAAATGGCGTTTGGTAAATGGTAAATATAGTACATCCAGTTCCTAAAATAGATTTTGTTATTTAAAATTTTTATTATACTTTAATAATGTTGATAGCCAACGAATTTACGTATAAATGTATATATTGGAAGGTAGCTCTTTCGCATAATTATACATATATCATTCATCATAAAAATCAAATAGATCAATTTAAAAAGTAAGCCGTTTCATCTATTAACATTTATGATTTATAACGATTATTATAAGTAAAAAAAAATATATATAATAGGCTAGCTTAAAGAATAGCTTGGAACTAGTTATAAAGACCTTCAGATCCATAATTCATATAAAAAGATTGCCTTAATATTAATAAAGCTAATTAGAATTATAACAAAATAGAAAAATCGTCACGTAACAGTGTAAGGTACTCTATGTGTGTATGCGTAAGAGTGCAATACCCTTTACTTATGAGTACAAAGGGTATACTAGATTTGTGCAATGATAAAACAGAGAGGAGGAGGCTGGGTAGACCCCAAATCCTTTATACCAAAATGTTTATCATAAGCTCGGGTAGCGATTGAGCCATGTCCGTCTGTCCGTCTAACACCTAGATTTTGGAGACTATAAGAGCTAGAGATACAAAACTTTACCACTTGACGCGCATATTTCCTAAGAAGATTTTTTTAGCCAAGCCCTTCAATATTTGATTCTGAAATTTGACAGAGCGATGGGTTATGAACTCATGCAGCCGAATGTTAAAAATGAACAAAATTGGACAAATAGATACAGCAAAAGTTATAGCCATAATTGTACAAATTTCACCTTTCCTTGCTATAAATTGTGCCAATATTTGACTCTAATTTTTGTTAAGCTTCATGTTCTCTATGTGGAACAAATCCATATTCCCCCATCCACTTAATCGATTTACCGTGTTTTCTCCTACACCCCTTAACATATTAACTTGATATTTACCATATATGATATATATACCCCATATACTTTAAATTCTGTACTTTTGATGCGACACATCTTATTATATGGTTTTTGGGGCGCTGAATTCAAATCTGAAATAAAAACAACACGTTTCCCGACAGGTTTTTGAGATAACCTCAAAAAAACGTATTTTTCACAAATTTATTGGCCCATTCCATTTCAAAACACCCGGTCTGCGCAGGTCATGATTTTAAATTTCAATGAAACTGAAATATGTTGTTCCTTGGTCCATTTCATTAGACACGTGATATACATATTTCAGTATCATTGAAATATAAAATCATGACCTGCGCAGACCGGGTGTTTTGAAATGGAAGGGGGGTTTTATGTCGAAAACCAGTCGGGAAAAGTGATGTTTTTATTTCAGATTCGCATTCAGCGCATCAAAATCCATATAATAAGACTAGTCCAAACTTTTTGAATATGAGAGAGAACACCCGTAACACGTTGATCTTTTTTTTATATATGACAAAATCAATTAACTACAAAATTTTAGTTAATCTGACAATGTACACAATGCCACAATATAAAAAAAGTGTTTCCAAAAATTAAAAAAAAATTTAGGGGTGGCAACCCTTATCACTTAGGGGCATGCAAAATTGATGTTGGCCGATTCTCCGACCTACCCAATAGGAACAGAAAATTTCATGAGAATCGGTCCAGCCGTTTCGGAGGAGTATGGTAACTAACATTGTGACACGAGAATTTTATATATAAGATGTGCCGCGTCAAAAGTAAAGACCTTTTTTTTTTGTAGGTCTGTGTAATAGACACTACCCTGTAATTGTCTAAATAAAGCTATGCATAATACGCGTACACACTCATTGTAATTAACTAAATCTCTTTCAAAATTCTTTCCAGATGGAAATTTTCTTCAATCGCTTAAACTTTTACGAGTTTCATGTGCGTCCCTTGGGCTTGTTCGAGGTCTCCAACGAACTCATATTGTTCTTTCTCTCCGCGCTGATCACCTATCTCACTTACATAGTACAGTCTGGCATGCAGTCGCAGCACTTGTGATTGACGTCACGCTTTACGCTTTACTCAACCGGCTCAAGCTTCTCACCCTCTCTGGACGCAGTAATGCACCTGTCCTGCGGTTGGCACTCACTAAAAAATCCGCAGCCAGGATCGGGATCAATTTTTTGTAACGTTTTTATGTTGACCTTTTCTCACGAAACTCTCTGCATAAATTACGCTGCGTTGAATTTTCGTATTATTTCTGTCGTTCTTTTTCTTTTATTTTCTTTCATTTTAATGCTTTTTCTGCGGAGCAGAAAATTTATGCAGCTACTCGAGGAGAGCGTTGCCCAGTTCACGGTAAAAGCAGCGCATAAAAACAAGGCCGAGGCCGTCTCTCTAATTAGCATAGGTAATACCGCATAAGTTCACTTGTTGGGTTATACTCGGTTATATTGCATTGCACTTGTGTGCGTATAGCAGAGCGCACAGTGGGCCAAAATGCCGCTGTAGAGGAATTAAAAAAAAGTGGACGCTACATGTATTTGCAACTTTAATGAGCAAGTGAAATATAGTTCCTAAAAAAAGTGATTTCAAATTATAATCTATTTTAATTAATTAATTTTTTATATTAAAAAAAGTGATTTCAATTATAATCTATTTTTAAAATTTATTTCTTTAGAATTTATGACTTCACATTGCTTTCATTCAAGGTTGTCGAGAAAAAAGTTTGTAAGAAAAACTTTTGTGTTTTCTTTATAATGTTACTGAAGTCGACGTGCACTATTCTTAATTGATATTAAGTAACTTTTTGGTTTCTCATGTAAAAAAGCAATTAAGAATTAAGTTTTCGTGCTGAAGAATTTCAATTATATTTTCTTATATTTTGAATACTCCTCTTTTTTCTCGATTAAAGTATTCTCAAGGGAAGTATGCACATACAAATGATTCCCACAAACATGTAAGAAGTATATATATATAATAATATAAAATGATAATCGCAAATATATCATCTAAAATGATTAAAGTTTTTATATAATATTATTTAGTTTTTCAATCAATGTGTGTTAGCGACTACAATTTTTTTTTAATATTTATTTCTTTAAAACATTTCTTATCGGCTCTTATAACATCAAAAAAAATGGGACCTCGAAAAAAAAAAGAAACTAACATGGTCTCACCCAAGGTTTAATAACAAATAACACAGGCCTACAAATAATGGGTTCACGTTAGTTGTTGAAAAGCTAAGTAGTACTTTGCTGCGAAGAATCCGAATCCTGGCTAAGAATTCACCTTAAGATTTTGAGATATTTGAGGTAACGTACACGAAAAATTTCTATTACTTTTCTTACTTTCGAGGTCATATACATTAATTTTACTTATGAGTTCAAGAGATCAAATACGACTTTTTCGCAAAGTTATGGCTATAACATCAAATATCTCAAAATCCTGATGGCTGACTTATTTTAAATTCTAACATTTTATTACTTTAAGCTTGATCTCAATCCCGAATTCGGGTTCTACGCAATAAATTTAATCGAAAATTACCCTTAGCTTTCCAAAAACGGGCATGACCCCTGTAGTTTGAGACCATTGAAATGCTAATGATGTCGAAGGGATATATTTCGTAAGTGGGTTCATTTGCCCCGGGCCCCGCTCAAGCGATGGGGGAAAAAAAAATGAAAAAACGGGGGAAAAAAATTGGTAAACGCAGAAAAATTCCTTAAAATTTAGTTTAGATTAACTAGATAGAGTTCGCCCATTGATTAACAACTATCAAGATGTTGGCGCTTCTCTAAAAAAAGTTCTTGAAATGGGTTTGTTACCAGGAATTCAGGTAGACGTTGCTACTTGGCTTTAGTATTTTGAATTCATCCTTTTGACAACCATTTGGTACAAATTTTTGCAATGCCTTTGAGGCGCAATGTATTTTAGAGACCTGAGGAACGCTTTAAAGTTCAAGTCTTCTTCCCACCAGTGGATCTCTTGTTGAATGAGCTCAGCAAACTGCATTCTAGGATATCAGAATTGTCGAAGCTCTTCACATCTATCATTGAGCCACAGGGTATCTCGAATACGCTGGCATGAATATGAAAATGCCGGAGCTGATTTCAAGAGCCATCTATCACAGCAGCAAGTGCATTGAAAAACGCATATCCGAATGATTTTGTTAGGAGTGATCTGTGAGACGAAAGCGATTTGTTGCATAGGATTCGCAAAGCAATGAAATGGGATACCAATTCTGCCTTGGAGCAGTGACCTCATATCTGTATGTGGGTATGAGAATGTTTTGCCATAAGCATGTATGGCATTGAGACTTTTACTAGTTTTGCCACCATCTGTTGCTACAGGAGAAATAGCCTTCAGCAAGCTTGGTCTAATCAAAAATAAATTGAGCTCCACCATAGGCAAGGACAGGTTAAATCACCTAATGATTATTAGCATTGAGCACGAAAAGGCGAGTTCTATCAGTTTTGAGAAGATTACTGAAAAGTTCAGTACACGATAGGCAAGGAAAAGCCTGGATTAAATTGTTGTAACATTTATCAGTTGGTATATTGTTTATTCAATCTTCTGAAATGTAAAATTTATGTCACGATAACTGTACAGTGACAGAGACGTTTGCGACTACGCTTCTGTCTGCACTAAATGCCCAATATCCGGCGTTGAACAATTTTCTGCTATGCTATATTCACGATATGCGTAAAATGCGTATATCTCACGAACCAATACACGCAATCACGTCGCAATAGGCTTAAAACCTCCGTATTGACAACCTCTAATACACGCAAAAATCATATTTGAAATTCCTTAACGCGTTCATGAGGACACCCGTAACACACAAAACATTAACATTAGTTAATCTGACAATGTACTTATACAATGCCACAAAAAAAAAAATGTTCGAAAAATTAAAAAAAAAAATGTTAGGAGCCCCCCCCTTTGAAATTACTCAAAACTTTTTTTGCTATAAATCTTCTACACACTATTATAAACAAAATATAAAAATTATTATTATATAAAAATTAGGCAAATTCGTCCAGCCGTTTCAGAACTATGCGATCATAAACGTACAGCATATGTTCGTTTTATTCCTATTTCATTTATAATCCATTTATATGCTTGAAAGAAAGGGCCCCACATTATTCTGCCCCGGGCCCCCCTCAGCCTCTGTGCGCGCCTGATCAATAGTATTGATAAGTATTATATATGATTAGATAATCCAGAATCCAGTATATTTCCAAAAAATAAATGAACAAATAAGCGATTTATGCCCTTTACCTCCAATATCTGCCTCATAGTTTTAAGTAAGTTATTTTCGTACGTTTGACCTAGTATTAAATGAAATATTACCTATAAATCATAGGTTCTAGTTAGCTTACTTGGAAACTTTGTCGAGCTAACGTTAGTTTGTTATTATTTCTCAGAATTCTGCCTTATTCTCCACTGGAAGTGAATGAGTTTTAGAAACAAAGTCTTTGTAATCGCTTTGCATAGAAAATTTCAGCGAGCGCTTTTTTCGTCATTTTTGCCCACTGTGCTTCTTGAAAAGTTCAAAAGGGCTGCGTCAGCGGCAACGATGATGATAATAAAAAATCAAATTGCTCAACGTACCCATTTCCAAGGTGGGGGAAACCAAGTACAAAGAGCTCTGGTGAGTGGAAAGACATTATCTTGGCATTGACAGAACTGTGGCTGGACTGCGTGCTGCTTTGTTGTTGTTGTTGGGCACTTTTTTTTTCGTAAATATTATTTTTTTTTTGTGCGTGTAAGATAATCATATAAAAGCTGAGCCTGCCATTGCTTAAATTATTGTACTTCATAAAAGGCACAGAAAAGACCAAGCTACAGTCATTTTTCCCATGATTGTTCTGCTGCGGTAATTATAGGTCAGACACGGCAGACAGCGCTATCTACTCCCATTTTGAGTGCTAGCTGTATCTTCTGCAATTATTATCAAAGTTAAGGCCTAGAGGAGACTAGAGGAAGCGCTTTAATACATATATAGAACATAATGATGCTTTCAACATTTCACTAGACAAAGTCAGGTAGGTAGGCATGTCTTGGGTTTGGGCCAAGTTTTCTCAGCTAACTGTACAGCGTGCTACATAACAAAAGGCCAAAAAGAATATTAAAGCCAAAACAAACGGATGATGAAATGTATTAAAGTTGAAAATAATGATTAAGGTAAAGTCATAACTCTATCAAGATTGTAATGGCTTGCTGACTTGCCATTTGTAATTTAGAGAGCAAAGAATTCTCTGATTGTAACTCATTAGCTTAGAAAAGCAATCAAAAAGATACACACGCACACATACAGTAAGAGCCATTTAGTATAAAAGATAGGCTATATATGGTTAGGACAAAATGCTGGTATGGACGCGGCACTGGATACACTACTCTTACCACAGTTGGCACGAGCGCAGCACACGTCGTCGACGTCGTCGTCGTCGTCATCATCATCTCTCACACAAACAAAGAGCAGTCAAGTCTTCTTGTACAGTTCTGCCGCAGCATTTTATGACTGCACATATGGCATTGGCCGGGAACTTGTTTTTCCCAACACAGCGGCGAGTGGGCCTGGTGGGGTGCGTAGGCGCTGCCGCTGACGCAGTTGCAATCTTGCAACCCAAGCAACGTTCCGCGCGTGTGCAACGTGCCAACATCTGGTCCTAAAAGACTCAAGTGCTAGTAACCCAAGATCCAACCCGTTTCGGCAATGTTTGCTGCTGCTGCACAGTAGCTGCAGCCAGCTTCAACGTAGCTGTGCAGATCTTTGGAGCCTGCGCGCAAGATAATCGATGTATACTAATTATTTGCTTTGGCTGCAACTGTTTGTCATGCTGGCTGCTGCTGCGGCTGCTACCTAGCACCACTTGGCTGGGGGACTTTGGGGTACAGCAAAAACAAAAAGCAGGCCAGTGACTGTGCAAGTGCTACCGTGGGCAACGACTAGCTGACTAAGTCCCTGCGCTGACTAACTGACTCCCGGGAACCATGTTGTTTGTCTGTTGCCTGCCTGATGTTGGGTGCCTTTGGGGTCGGTCGGCAGAGTGGCATTGCGTTTATTGACGCGACGTCGCTAAGCAAATATATCGCCGTCAGCAAAAATAATGTGCAGAGGATGCAGACGATGACGACGACGACGACGTTGAGGACGAGAACGCACGGTAGTCAAGTTTAGACACCTTAAGTACACAGGAAAGCGGCATTTATGCGCTCGTTCTAAAAAACAACATCGACAGCCAGCTTCAGCTTCAGCTCCCTCTCTATACTATATACTAGTATATGCTACTAGCTTTATGGCTGTGTTTTTGGGTTGACGCCCTATGTGCCTGCAAGGCGGCTCTGTTTTACTATTAATTACATAGAGCCATGCCTCACTTTAAGCAAAAATGTTGAAATTAACGTATCTGGCTGCAGCATAACATAAAATGTAGCTGCCAGTTGGCTGGCTACTTGGCTTGGCTTAATTTCATAAGTTTGCGCTACGTTTTGGCAACAAGGTCAACTGCTGCGTCACCATCATTACTCCTTGTCCAACTACTGCTGCTGCCGTCGTCTTTGCCTTCGTCACAGGAGCTGTGACTAATGCCTGGCATGTTTTTAGCTTTGGCCTCAAGATCGATTTCAATCAACGCCAAGCGTTTCCACACAGCGCTTAAAAGCATCACAACAACAAACAAGTTTTCAATTCAAACAACAAAAAGTACAGTCACAAAGATTAACAACAACATCTCATCTCTGCGCTCCACGAAAGCAAAGAACGCGAAAAAAGACGTCAAGTTTTGAGGCTGTTCGTTCGTTCGTTCGTTCGCTCGCTCCGAAAGTTTTTCGCACCGCTCGCTCAGCAACGCTTTTGATTTGTCCGAGACGTGTGGCAAACAGACGACGAGCGACGAACGACGGGCGACGAATAAACGACGGACCGACGAACGTTCCAAGATTGCCTCAAGCTCAGTGCGAGTGTGAGCGGGAACAAGCGTGTTGTATGTTTGGAACAGGTTTTCGATTTTGATTTTGGAGCTGATCTCGATGTTTGTATGCCTGTTGCCTGTGTGCGTGTGTGTGTGTCGGAGTGTTTTGCAAAAAGTTCAACAACTGCGCAGAGCAGAGCGTTAGCATCGCTTTCAGATGTTGTTGCTCTTGCATGCAGTTATTGCGTCCCAGTTGGACTTTATGGAATACGTTTTCTTTTTTTGTGTTATTTGTTTTGGCCAAGTATTTCACAAGCAACTGAAATTTTGAGCTTTCTTAAGTGTATGAAATAGGGAAAGCAATGAAATCGTGATATTTTCGTGATTTGGAAAAAATCTGAACGATGTTTTCACTTCATGTCAAAATCCTGTGTATTTAAGTAAGAACTTCTATAATACGATGTAGCTTACAGCGCTGTTTATTAAAGTAAGAACTTCTATAGCGCCGGCACAGTTAATTGATATAATTTCTTAATTACTTTATTTAAGAAGAAGCGCGCGCTAGAGCTGTATGTCGTCTTTTTATCCCTAGATACAGTCATTATAAGAAAAACGAACTCCATTAGAACTTATTTTTTATATTACGACTTACTCATTAAACTAATAATACCTGCATAGCAATACTGTATAAAGAATTTTCTATATAACGACCAATATTCCCTTGCGAACTTCCACTGCTGTTTAAAGTAAAATCGCATAATACATTCGAAAAAGACAGAAGAAACAGCCATTTAAAAAGGACATGAAGTACATCTTCTATCTACTATTTAAATTGATTAGAAAGTGGAAGATTAGGTTAATACGTCTATTTTTTTTAATGCGTTTTTAAACGTTTTAAATCGAAAAAATTTTCTAGACCGTGTCAATGTAGAAATGGGTCGTTCATATTTTTTGTAAATGCTTTTACTAAAATTTAATTTAATCGTAAAATAATATTTTGCTCTAGATAGAAATAGTTTTTTGAAGATCATTATCAGGACAGTCAATAGGTGCTAGGTTTGAAGGAATGACCCGACTGAAGGCACCAAAAAGGTTTTCTTTCTACTAGAGACTAGGGAGCATTATTTCTAATGTCTGAGACCACATAAAACAAGGAAAGTTTTTTTCTTCGCGCTTACCTTAAAAGCATTTTTAAATTTCACAACACAAAAGATTTGGCTTTCTGGAGTTAATATTTTTTCGATACTTTAAAACTTTCAAATTTATAACAAAACTGCCCAAAAATAAGAAAGGGAGACCAATAGGAATTTAGTTGCGATAGAAAAAACTAATAGATATGGTTCTGGTAATCATTTCCGATTTCTTTTTACCTTTATGTAATATTTCGATATGCAAAATTAAACAATATAATTGAAATGCCAGTTTAGTTGTTTAGTTGTTGAACAGCTAAGTGTCATTTCTGATGTAATTTGCTGTGTAAAGCCCGTTTTTTCCGGGATTTTGGGATATTCGAGGATATATATAACTGAAAAACGACGTAACTTCGAATCTCTGTAACTTTGCGAAAAAAAATCGTAATCGATCTCTTAAATTAAAATTGAAGAGTGGTATTAAAAGATTCTAACTAAAGAGACAGACCAAGCACTCTGTGCATAACCTCAAAAGTGGAAAAAACTTCGTTTTTCAAGTACATAACTTTAAATATCTCAGATTCCGGACGTGATGGGCAAATTCTGAGCCCAGATTCGTATTCTACGCAGCAAATTACTTTGAAAATTATACTTAGCTTTAAAAAAAACGGGCATGACCCCGGTATTTATAGCCCTGTGTAATCTATTATGGATGTTAAAGTTTCTTACAAAAAATGTTATTTCGATAGTAAAAATTTATCGATTAGGCTTTTATTATCTTATTAAAACATCGAGAATATTGCGTTTTGAAAAATGATTTTTTTTTTTACCCAAAAAAAAAACATCTCTTATTTTTCGCATGCTCGCGCCAAGTCTACTGGGTCTTCGATAAGTACATTCGCTGCTCAATACAGGTAGCACCCAAAAACAACAGCTATAATGGCAAACGTTGCGTAAATTACATACAACAAAAGCAACAACAACAAAAGCCACAAAAACAACAAAGAGTAGAGCAACAAATCAATATTCTTGTTTTAATGATCGCGTTGGCCCCGATTATGATTTCTAAATTTGTTTGCTCTCTTATTTACTTGTTCGTTCAGTTTTTTTTAACAAGATCTCTCTCTTCAATGTGCTGCTACTGCTCTCTGGTTTTGTTTTGGGGCTAACGTTTTGTTTATTTTTTCTTTTTCTTTCTAACTCTCATTCTCTTTGCAGGTTTGTTTTGTGTTTTCTGTACGTTGTGCTTTGTGCTTTGTGGATTCCATTTGCCATAAAGTGCGTTAATTCGTTGAAAGTGGGTCACATACCAATTTCGGTTCATCGAACATTCTCACAGACATATGAACAACAACAAAAACAACAACAAAGCAAGTTGTGAGTAAGACCCGGTGCGGGTCAATGCGACGTTCTTTTGGGGGGTACCCTGTAACAAAAACAACTAAACATTGTTTGTTTGTCTGTTTGACTGTTTAATCGAATTGCTGGAGTCACTTTTTGAAAGCATTATTATCTGGAGACCTATTTCTCATAGCGGCGTTCTATTGCGTGCTATATTATTATCGGAAGCCTGTTGGAAAAGAATCGGGTCATGGATACGTAAAAATTCATATTTGCTTGTGTTTGTTGGAGTTTCTAATTAATTAACAACGGGTGAGTAAACAATAAATAAAATAAATTTATAAATGGGAAGCCCAGGGATGTATACATAGGTCCTAATAAGAGTTAATTAAATAGTAATAATTTGTTTTAAATTAGCAATGGATAAAATTGACTTATAAATGGGGATGTATAGGTCCTAAATTAGTCGATTCGTTTTAAATAGTCGTTATTAAGTGTGTGCCTTTTTGCAGCTATTAATATCATTAGAAATAGTATACAACTAGTTGCATATGGTCCTTTTGAGCTTGAACGATTAACCGAAATATATGTTTTAAATTCTACTATTAAAAATATAGTTATCAACTACTAAAAAATATAAGCTTAATTATAATTTTCTGGCTATAAAGCTAAAAGTTTTATTTTTTTTTGGTAAAATGTGTTCATTTTTTAAAGCATCTTCTTTTAATTGTTCTTTACAATTGTACTATTATTATATTTTCAACAAATGATACATATGAATACATTGAAAGTTATTCATATTGAAGCTAGAATTAATGGTTATTTGAATTATATTAAAGTTGTTACTTCAAAATTTTTTTAATGGATACTCGATACTAAAAAAAATGATTTATTTATTTTATTTTTATACCCTGGTACAACGGGTATATTAAGTTTGTGCAAGCCGAAAATGTATGTAACATATAGAAGGAGTCGTCAAAGACACCCCAAAGTTACCTAAAATATGATCAGGGTGAATAGAGAAGTTGAAGTACCCATGTCCGTCTGTCCATCTGTCCGTTTGAGCGCCTAGATCTCAGAGATGGTAAGAGCTAGTGCTACCAAACTTTCACATTAGATCCCATATTATTCCATAGGAGACAAGTTTATTTTACTTTTCTTATATCAGGGTTAAATTATATAGCTCCCATAAGAGGTATTTCAGATGACCTCGAAAAAAAAAGTTTCGTTTGTTTATGAAGATATCGTAACCAAATAACTTTTTTATAAAAAATTCGCTATATTTATTTTTTTAATAAAGATATCGTAACCAGATTTGACATTCAGAAGATTTTAGAATACTCAAGCATTGTACCAAATTTGAACAAAATCGGTTGACTGTATCATATAGCTCCCATAAGGCCGATCTTCCAAATAAACGATTTTTGAACAAAATTTGTTGTGTTTCGTTTGTTTGCGAAGATATTGGACTTAAATTTGGCACTTGTAAGTTTTTTATAGGTCTTAAGCATTGTACCAAATTTTATTACAATCGGAAGACTATATCGTATAGCTCCCATAGGACGAATCGGTCCAAAAAACGTTTTTTATACAAAATTCGATGTGTTTCGTTTGCTTGTACAGATATTTGAACCAAATTCGGCATTCAGATCTTTTTTAAGGTATTAAAGCACTGTGTCAAATTTGATCGTAAACGGTTGACTATATCATATAGCTCCTATAGGACCGATCGGTCAAAAAAAATTTGTTTGCTTAAAAATTCTTGTTTTTAGTTTTTTATGAAGGAACCGCATTTTATTGCAAGCTAGTGGTACAGGGTCGTCCGCTCCCGACTTTACGTACGCCATTTTTTTATATATTATATATATATATTTTTTTTTTGGCACTAAAACGATACGAATTAAGTTATGATCCATACATAAAAAACCAAATTAAAATTATTGAGTAGTCCAAAAATCTCGATCTTCCAAAAAGAAAAAAAAAAACGATTACGACGGTTCTGTATCGAGTTTTTATTTTTTAAGAGAAAGTATGCTCGATAAAGCAGAAAATGCCGATGCCGATTCTAAGCAAAATTCTATTGAATTGACGATCAAACTATCAAATTTTCCATATCGTTCACGAAATTCTCGATATTCAAAATAATGGATCGGTATAGCGCAGCCCTAGTAGCTTCGTGCCATACAATATTATGTCAGATACTACAGATTATAAAAAAAGAAGCAGTTTTGTTAATTTAATATCCAGTTAAATTTTATTTTAAATCATATTAAAATTAAGTTTTTACAAACAGAGTACTCCAATTCGAAGGGTTTTTAATGTTGCAAACCAAGTCAAAATCATATTTTTGTAACGTCTAGCGTATTTATGTTTATACTTTATAACTATATCATCTTATAAGTAAGACTGCCCTGCCCATTTGTTAGTGCTATTGATAATTTTAAGTTTCTGTAAGGATATCATAGAAACTCGGCTTAAAATAACCATAAAAAAAATGTTTAAGCATTTAAGCATATATCTAGTATGTATCTTATTGTACTTATTGAAACCAAGTAAAAAGGTTTTTTCAAAGATACATTGATGCCGTACCCAAACTACGTGACCCAATTTTTGAACTTCCCCATGTCTTTGACCAACCTTGTAGTATGCGAAGACATAGTTGTCATGCAGTGATTCGTAAGTCCTAGAAATTTTAAGAAAAAAAATTGCAAAATTTGAACCATTAGGAAAAAAGAGATCTATTATTTCTAGAAAAAAAGTAATTTTCCAACCGAATATTAGTGACTAAGTAACATACATTTTCCGAATGGAGTTACCAAGCGTGGTATTTTCAAGACCCCACCTCCATACTCCCTGAACGGGTAACGTTATTTCGATATACGGTTCCATTCCTTTAAATTTGCCAACGTAACTCAGTTTCAAATAATGCTACTAAGAAATATTTAGTGTCTCTTTGAGAAAAAAAGGCCTGGAAGCGTTCCATGCACAGTGGCATGCGAACATAACTTAGCCCAATCATTACTAAAACGATTTGAAAATGATAAAAATCTTGCAGTCTCGTTTTCAATTTTTTGCTGCAACTTAACAAGATCGATTAGCAAATTAACTCGAAAGTTGGCCATTTCCGTTCTCAGGCCACAAAACATTCTCAGCTTTTCCTGTTAGCATGGTCAAGCAATTAGCAGGTGACGTATAGCGCCGGTTCGTGTTTCTCTCCATCCAGTTTACATTTTCATATGGTTGATATAAGAAATACTGGGCAGATTTTAATCAAACTTTATACAAATATGAAACGCATAAAAGCTTATATAATCAGTAATGGGTGTAAAGATGTACCGCGACCCAAGTGGACCCCTATCAGAGCTGTCCCAAAAGCCCTGAACATAAGTATTTTAGTGTTTGGTTTGAACTTAGGGTAACAACTGTCTCCTGTGAGAGAACGTACATGCCCAGTATCGTGTCCAAATTTTTGCCAGCTGAACAGTTGTTTAAAGTTTGATCAAAATTGCCCCACTATTTCACACAGCTGCCATACAAAAATTGAATCAGTTCGTCGCAGAAAACAAACTCACGCACCTTGTAAAATTCTTGGCAGCAGCCAGCTGTAGCTCATTGGAATGTTCGTTCAGAACCGAGTCCAAAGAGACCGCGTACTGAATTGTTAGCGCCTTCGTTTTTAGGCCAAAACAACTACAGGCCGTATTTTTGGTATGCGTAAGCGTTATAATAATTTGTTTTTATTTTGTTGTTCGTTCGTGCTGTTTTCTCTTATCCACTTGATTTACTACGTAACCGTTTTTATTTTTCAAAAGTAGTTCAGCGACAATCAAGGAATTTTGTTGTTCTACAAATTAAGCTCAAACAACATTCGGGCACGCTTGTTTATATGGGCATATGGCACTTCCCGAAACCCCCAAACCGGAGACCGACTAATATGTACGGTAACATCGGCTGCTGTGTTCTTTGTACTTTGCTCGTTGTGGGTATGACAAATAGAGTTGTTTGTGTCACGTTTTGGAAGCACACGAGCGCACTTGAGGCTCTTCTCTGATTGTGGCTTCTATTTTGTTTCTTGTCATTCGCAAGTGAAAGTACGCTCCAAAAAATTCGTATACAAACAAGGGTATATATAGTATCTTTTGGAGCGCTCATATCAAAGAGCACATGACGTTGTATATTTCTCTTATTATAAGCCGTAGAGGTCAAAGATCATCTTGTGCCAAGTGTTGGTTGGCCTCAATTGTTTGTGAAGAATGTGTATTTAATGAGCATTAATTGCGCCGCTAGTTACAAGCGATTTACAGAGACACTTGGCTGGGGCACCACCGGAGATCTGAATGCAACCACAAAGTACAACCACAACGACAACGACGACAAAAAATCAACTACCGGCTGGCAGACAAACAACTCGGCAACTCTCAGCTCTCTGTGAAGAGCAAGCAAGCAAGCAGAGTTGTTGCATATGGACAACTCTGGGGCAGCTTGGCGTGTGCGGCATCTTTCAAGTTTTGCGGCGGCATGCTGACAATGCAACAGCAGCGCTTTTGAAGCTGTGCCGGCTCAATCGTGGCACAACTGTTGGCCACCAGCAGCTTAACTGGGCTCAAATTCGGTGGCGTGTTGTGCGTTTTGTTGGCCACTAAGTATTTTTCTAAAGTATTGAGTGGCGGCGGCATTGTCGAGTGGTGTGCGCCTAATTACATTGCAAATACTTGGGAGGCCGAGAGCAGCGCACATCGAATGCTGATGTGTAATCGGCTTTCAGCACACTGCACAGGTTTATGTCTAATGAATGAGACCTGGAGCGCCTCAGCAGGCCGGATATATGCATGGCCAATCCGTCAGTTTGTCAGTTGGTGCAAAACCATTTTTAGCCAGATTTTTGTCTGGTTTTGGAGCTGCTCTAGCAAATTTGAATGCGGGAGTTTTTAGCCCGTTAAATTAGCAAACCGTCAGTCGGGAACAGCCAACTCAGGGACCGCCGACAGATCGCAATATGTGCAACAGAGCAAAGCAAAAAAATACAAAAACAAAAAAAATTAACAAAACACTGGCAAGATGCTATAAACGGCATAGCATGGCTAAAAGATACTCTGTAGCATCATTAATAGTATAAATCAAATTAAATATGAAATAGTATAAGCAGCATCGGATTCACATGCTCCGAGAGCTTCAATTGAGTTATTGTAGTCGGCTTAAAATTATAAGATACTGCTAAAAAGAGTTGAATATTAATATATATATAATGATATGATCAGTGTTGAATCTAGGGATTACAAACGCTTATTTAAAATATAAACTTGGCTTAAAATTATGAAGCATTGTTTACATTATTTTATACCACCATCAAATATGTATATAAAATCGAATGATCATGGTCGAATTTAGGGGTTCCAATATCATCAATCAAGTTGTCGTTCTTGCTATAAAATTATAAAATAAAATGGTATGATCAGGGTTGGATCCAGGGACTATAGACTCTTATCCGAAATATCATACTTGGCTTTAAATTATGAAGCATTATTTACACCAATCTATACAATCATCAAAGAACTATTCGAAAGTCAAATCGCTCAAAGAGTTTAAATTCAAAAAGTAATGATCAGAGTCGTACACAGAGGTTCCAAGACCTTCATTCATTAGCTCCATTTAATGTTTTGGTCAAAGAGCTTTGAAAGTAGAAATGTAAAGTGGAATCATAAGAGTCGGGCTCAGAGGCTCAAGGACCTTCATTCGAATTATCGTAGTTGCTTTAAAATTATGAACTAGTGCTTACTCTACTCTGTTCCATAGTTAAAGAGAGAGAGGGAGAGCTAAAGGATTTTAAATATAAAGTGGTGTGGAATCAGGTCTTATAGGCCTTCACACGAAATATCAAAATTGATATAAAATTATGAAGAAGAATTTATACTAAAGTTTTGGTCAAAGAGCTCTAAGAGTTTTAAAATAAAATGAAATAATCAACAACGGATTTCGTGGTTAAGAGTCTTCAGTTCGTTTAAAATTATAAAGCCGTATAGAGCCCAACATGAAAAATGGAATGATCTGATGAACCAAATGTTTATCATCAAGGTTGTGGACCTTCATCCGAAACATCAAAGTGGGCTTAAAATTATGATGCAGTGTTTACACTGCTTTTCCATCATACAAAACTTTACAACAAATTTTTGGCAAAAGGTCTAAGAGTTACAAATTTTTTTTTTATATGTTGTATGATCAGTAGCGGATCTAGAGCTTACGTGCCTTAATGCGAAATATTTGGTTTACAATTATTGCCTACTTGAAGTTTCACCTTCAAACTGACTATCTTAGTGTCCTTATATGAAAGTATTTCTCATTCATAAACCTAAGCGACCTAAGTTAAAATTTTCTTGCTTTACCGCATCGAGTTTCCTTGACAAAGCTGGTGCAAACCCATAATGTTAATACTTATCTTGTCAATAATTATCTCTTGCCTTTCTTGTTTTTAATCCCTTTTCCCTATTGTCCAGTCTACATCATTTCGAATAGAAACTTGCATTTTTTCTTATTAGTCATCTTTTCATATTTCCTATTTCTATATAGAAATTTATTTATTTCATTGACCAGCAAAAGAAAAATGATTTCCGGGCACGGAACTGTGGCCATATTTAGTATAATTATAAATCCAATGCTTAAAAACCCCGTCACTTTAAAGTTATGACATAAGTATGACCGTAGACGGAAAATCCGGGCCCAGGGGGTACACGTACCGGCCCCTCTATAACATCTTTAGCTTTTGTGTTAGCTTACTGCTGTGCTCTCGTGACAAGAGTAATTACATCGGGCCCCTGAGAAAACTTTGGTACCGGGAGGAATCAACCCGCCCCTTTCCCCCTCTCTCTCGTCATACTTCGAGCTTAACGAACACCATAAACGAGCTAAAAAAAATGATGTTTGAGGTTACGTAAGGGAGTATTTTTGGTCTGGAATGGAGGGATTGCGAAAACGTAATATGGTCTGAATTCCGATTCAAAAAATCGATTTGTGCTCAAAAGCCTTAAAGAGGCTAAAAATCGTATATGTTCTCTAACTACAATAGTTGGTAAAGTGCACTTACCTTTGTGTTAGGATTGCATAATGGGAAGTTTGAATCTTCGGAAGATGAAGCGTATTAAAGGAATGAGGGCGAGAGAATCATCGGGTTTGGCCGATGCTCAACTTCAATAGCCTGACAAAGATGAGTCAACAACTCTATATACTCCTTAACTTTAGAGTACAGTGTATACAAAAATTAATTCAGTTGCAACTCTGAAAAGAATTTTTCGTTGCTTGTAGTATTTGCCGTTTATTTGCTTTGTTCGGTAATTTCATTTTGAGTTTACTCGCAGTTTTTTTTTTTGTTTTTTTCTGCCAAGCTTAACGTAGCGGATCACAGGTCACCATCAGAGCGGGTGGGTTCCCAACGAGGTTCACATTTAATGTTGCCTCTGATGCTACCTCTCATCCTCTTGTACATTACACAAAGGTACACACATGCATATATAATAGGCGTGACAAGCGCGTTACGCTCCGCTGACGCCCAAAATAATCAAAGACAAAGACGATGTTGTAGATGACGATGTTGATAATGGGCGTACTGATGTGAAAGCCCCCAAAACTAGCGACCGGGCGCTGAGCGCTCTACCTGTAGTATGGTAATTATATACCTGAGTTGTCTAGATGTGATTGGTGTTATTGTTGCTGCTGTTGTTAGACATCTCATTGTTTGGGTTTAGAAACTGCTTAACCAACTCGGATTCCTCAAAACCGCCCGTCATACCAAATTGCATCAGTATGAATAGGTAGGATATAATGGCCGATAATATGAGTAATATAAATTGGTTGTTTAAATGAAAGAAGTCCAAAACTTTAATGGTCAAATGTTTGGTCTTCTGTTGACTTAGAAATGTTTCCACCTGGAATTAATGCATAAGAGAAGTGATAAAACTTTTAAAATGGTAATTATGTAATAAAGTTACAAAGTACATAACTATTTTCATATTATTTAAAAATCTTTTCCAAAAGTTGTGATTTTTTTCAAAAATTAACATTCGAAAGTCACAATACTTCAGGACAAAAGTACAATTGTACCAGCTTCTTCTTCGTCAAATATCGGAAAAAATGTTGAATAGACTTCTGTATCCCCCAAGCAGGTAACCGAAATCTTGCCGTGATTAACTTTCTTAACCAAGCTCAATATTAAAAAGTCTGAGATAAAATGCTTCCAGCTTAGTTAAAGCAAAAAAATTGAAGAAGAAATCAGGAAGAAATCCCTTGTACACTTAAATATCCACAGCGCGCTGGTATGGGAAGTATTTTTCCCCATTTTTAGAATCTTCTCAATAAAACTCTCATTAAGAGTTCTGTACAAAAAATGCTATTTTAAAAAAGTCGTATTTTCCCATTGTACTTACGCTCGAATCCCAGCGCTGATCAATATCCGTGCACACAATATCCAAGGGCAAACGTAGTGGCAGTTCCGATTTCTTGACCACATAATCCGCGCACATTATTAACAGTACCAGGTTAGCCAACTTAATGGCAACCATGATCAGTGCTGCAAAATTCTTATAATTTGCATCCAAGTATTGCCAAATGCATTCATACAACATGAGCAATATGCTAATAAAGTTGTAATAGATATAGAACAAGATCTGCCATTGAAAGATCTTGCAGAAGCTCTGGGTCAAGTCAAACAAGCCGCTATAGATTGCACCACAAGCGTCCAGCTCATCGGAGTAGTCGCAGAGTAAACGCATGCGTTTATAGCGACTCATGCGTTGACCCAGCATATCCTCTTCCCGTTCTATGGACTCCATGCGCTCGATCATATGCTTAATATACTTGCCACAATGATCATACATAATGGCGGTTACCAGAAAACCCAGAAAGCATGCATCCAGCACATAGAGCGTGCCCAGCCACATGTAGATGCCAAAGATTGCGCTTGCAATACGACTCATACCAAAAACATGATCCAACTGCCAAAGCGAGGGCAGCTCATGGACGCAGCCGCAGAGTGTAAAGAACAACTTGAGCGCATAGAGCGTTAGGAACTTATTGGGAAACAGTTGGCTGCACTTGGTGCTCTTCAAGATTTGCCGATAGAGCGTCAAATAGCGATTGAGTATGGCTATAAAATGCGTTTCTCCGCGTGCCTGCTTGATAAAATTGGCCACTGCAAGTATGGAGACGGTGCTGGACTGCAACGTGGCAATCATCGAGGCATAACTTTTGGGCGCATAAGCAACTTGCTTGAAGAGACTAGGCACCACGCCCCAATAGATGAGCACAATGATGGAGCGCCAGATGACCAAGATCACCTTGTTGCCACGACGACGCTGTGCTGTAATCTGTAAGTTCTTAAGATCCAACTGACCAGAGATGAGCGATAGCCAGCGTGCCACTTCATAGAGCCTGAGCAGCAGTTGCCGTGCATATTGCTCCGAGCGTGCTAGCTCTGGGGAACTGTACTCGAACATGGCTGGTAGTTGACTAAGCAGCGGCCAACAACTGGACTGTTGACATGTCCTGTCTGTCGCCTGTCAATTCATATTGAATGTAGTGCATATAAATGAGTGAGTGGAAATATCAAGGGCATTGGCGATAAGAAATCGTCATGTTTCTGTTTATTTTATTAATTGAATGTACGACTAAAGATATCGCCAATTGCGTTTCACGCTTGGCTGAGTGCCTTGCTGACTGATTGGAGCGCCAGTCACCAGACGCCGGGCGATTGCTTTGCTCCTCGGATGAACAGGCACACAGTGTATGGCATTTTTGGAGTGAGTGGCTGGGTACTGAGTACTCCTTTGCTTGGACAACATAAAGTCAACATGGCATTAGTGTACTGAGTGTAAAAGTTTTTTTCTTGGAAAATGAAATGATTCCAATTAATTAAAATTAAAGCTTAGTCGATGACCCTACGATTCCACAGACACGGATTGTGCTAGAAGCACTTTTGCTTTCAGCTTTCAGTAATGCCCTACTATACATATTCGTTCTATCCAAGAAAATTCGCTTTATGTGGTTTTTTGAAATTATTTCAGTTGGGTGCTTGCAGACCGACAGACAGACAGACAGGCAGACAGGAAGACAGACAGACAGACAGACAGACAGACAGACAGACAGACAGACAGACAGACAGACAGACAGACAAACAGGCAGACAGACAGACAGACAGACAGACAGACAGACAGAAAGACAGACAGGCAGACCGCCAGACAGACAGGCAGACAGACAGACAGATCTCATTTTCGTATTCAGCGAATAAAAATCTATAAGGCAAGATCTGCGATGAACTATTTTAACTTGAACATTTCCTCTTTAAACTCAGTCTAAAATTTTTCAGATTAGTAACTGCCAAAATTTACACAGATTTTCGCATCTGACATTGTAAGGTTTTGCTGTCTTTATATTATATTCTTCTGTGCATAAAATGAGACAGGATTTCAATTCACTAAAACAATTGTAAATATCTGGTCAACTGAGACTGAGTGAACCCTTTTATTTCTACGGCTCTGCATAGGGCGCGTTTTTTGGCCCCCCACTTATATCGATGCAATTTTTCCGTTCACCCCCAGCAATTTTTTTGGGTTAAGTATAACGATTCGTCATAGATATGCTTAGCCCACTCGTGTAATAAATTATTAAAACCTGTTCAGGGTGTATATGTCTGTACGAACTGGGGTAACCAAACTTGACATTAAAATATTTGTTTTCGAGTTAAAACCCTTCCCCAGTTTTTTTCACATTATATAAAATTTTGTAATCTACATGCAATATTTTTATACCCTGTACCGTATGGTACCAAGGGTATATAAAATTTGTGCAAGCCGAAAATGTATGTAACATATAGAAGGAGACGTCGGAGACACCCCAAAGTTACCTAAAGTATGATCAGGGTGGATAGAGAAGTCGATATACCCATGTCCGTCTGTCCGTCTGACCGTCTGTCCGTCTGTCCGTCCGTGTGAACGCCTAGATCTCAGAGATGGTAAGAGCTAGAGTTACCAAACTTTCACATTAGATCTCATATTATTCCATAGGAGGCAAGTTTATTTTATTTTTTTGATATCGGGGATAAATTATATAGCTCCCATGGGGGTGTTTGAGACGACCTCGACAAAAAAAAATGTTTTAGATGAATAATTCGTTTGTTTATGAAGATATCATAACCAAATTTGGTATTCGAAAGTTTTTTATAGTTCCCAATTACTGTACCAAATTTGATCGAAATCGGTTGACTATATCATATAGCTCACATAGGACCGATCGGCCAAAATAACTTTTTTAAAGAAAAATTCGCTATATTTCGTTTTTTAATAAAGATATCCTAACCAGATTTGGCGTTTGGAAATTTTTTAAACCACTTAAGCAATGTGCCAAATTTGAACAAAATCGGTTGACTATATCATATAGATCCCATAGGTCCGATCTTCCAAAAAATCGATTTTTAAACAAAATTTGTTGTGTTTCGTTTGTTTGTTAAGATATTGGGACCAAATTTGACATTCGTGAGTATTTTATAGTTCCTAAGCACTGTACTAAATTTAATCCAAATCGTTTGACTAGATCATATAGCTCCCATAGGCCAAATCGGTCCAAAAACACGTTTTTTATACAAAATTCTATGTGTTTTGTTTGTTTGTAAAGATATTTGAAATAAATTTGGCATTCAGATCTTTTTTAAGGTATTTAGGCACTGTGTCAAATTTTATTGAAATCGGTTGACTATATCATATAGCTCCAATAGGAACGATCGGTCAAAAAAAATTTTTGCTTAAAAATTCTTCTGTTTTTGGTTTTTTGTGAAGAAATCGGACTTTATTACAAGCTAGTGGTACAGGGTATCCTAAAGTCGTCCGCGCCCGACTTTACGTCCGCCATTTTTAATAATAACACTGGTCAACATGGATAAGTTGATGGAAAGCTAAGGGTCATTTTCGAAGTAATTTGCGGCTTTCAGGGTTCAGAATTGGCCCATCACGTAAGGATTTTTAGATATTTTAGGTTATGTCCGCAAATTCTCTTTTAAAATAATGTTAATAAAATTTTTCGAAAGAGGAAGGGTTTCTCAATGCATACCAAGAACATTGGCAAGTTGGTTTATAAGGCGGCGTGGTTAATACTCTATATTATTTTTTGTATTAATTATATTTTATTGTATACTTTGCTAAATAATATAATTTATTAACTTAGAACTAGATGCATTACTTACAACTATAGACTATTCTAAGCAATTAGAAGAAATTTAAATAATTCCCTCCCTAATTAGAAATTATAATAAAGTTTGCATTTATTGCATCTTTGTATGTTACAAATTATGAAAATAAATTCTCTATGCATTACCTAAGCACTAGTCATAACTAGTTTGCAGATTAATTACGATTATTAACTTGATGCCTTAATTACTTTTATATAGACCGCAACTTATGGTGTAAAAACTAAAACAAATAAAAAATAAAAAATGCATTAGAAATTTTATATGTACTGGTAGAAAACCGGTATCATATATGAGCACTTGTGGATCTAATTAGCTCTGAAATAGGCCAATTTAAAAATTTTACTTTGAAAAATAAAATTTAATTTAGTTACTTATTTAGGTAAGAGCCAATTAACTGGTAGGTTCTTCCTTCCAAGGACGCGGAACAGAGTATTAAAAACGGCACTATTTCGCTTTTGAATTAAAAATTTTGGCAAATGTTAAAGTCGGCAATGATTGACTTTCAGATACCCTGTACTGTCATATTATAAAGCAGCATGGTATTTGTATCTGTTTACAGGAATTAACATTTCTAGTATTATGTAATAAGCACTTAAAATAAACAAATAAAAAATATATATAAAAAGTTTCAAGTTACACTTTCCCAGGGATTCAGAAAATAATAAAATTCAATTCACATCGTTAACTTTTGAGGCCGACACTCTAAAAATTCATCTTCCCTTATGCTTTTTATAATTCGATTATAGTGATTTTTGGTAGCAATAAAAAGATTTTGCGGATTAATCTGACTGGTCATTTAGAAAGTCCAAGTATCAAGTTTGGCTATCCTAGCTTTTATGGTCTACAAGTTTCAGACTGATCCATCTGTATAAAAGATTTCAGAGAAGTTAATATATAAAATAACCCAACTCTCAGTTTAGATCCCTTAATATGTCAAGGGTTACTAGTTTTATTTTTTTGCTATAGGGGCTATAAATTAAAGGTTCCCTAGGGGTGTTTTAGAGCACCTCAACAAAACAAAGATGAAGATATCGCAACTAAGTTTGGCGATTCGAAGCTTTTTAAAGTTCTTAAACGACTGATTTTGATTAAAATCGGCTTACTATATCATGCAGCCACATAGAACCGACCGGTCAAAAATCACAATGCAATTGCTTTCATTTATTTAAAGAAATGTCGTTACCAATTTTGCGACAAAAGTTTTTTTTTTCCGAAGAACTCTTTTTCTGATCAATAACCGTTTTTTATGTCAATCGAAATCCAAGTATCCAACCCGTCAAAAAAAAATATTTTTAGAAAATTTCGTTGATTTATAAAGATATCCTTGTGAAAAGAAGTATTCAAAATTTGTTCAGAAAAATAATTTAATATACAGAATTTGATAACATGGGACAGGGTATTCCTAAGTCGTCCACGCCGACTTTTATGTGTTTTATTTATTCCTGAGCTAAGTTTAAATTAAGGATCATGACTAAAGGCGTTATTATTCACATTAAAAATACTCAACATTCTTTTGTTGCTTTCTGGCTTTTGCTGCTTCTGAGAATTTTTCTTTTGTGGAGCACGATCGCTGAAAGTTCTTCACTCTAGTGACAACGCAGAAAGAACATTCATCACTAGCAAAGTCAGAGGTAAAGTTCAGGCTAACACGATTCGAGAATGTTTCAGGTGAATCATTTCATAAGGCGTAGCGCACCCAGAGTAAAATTCATGTTGTTCATGGGAAAAGAAATTTTCCATTGTTCCGTATGAAAATTAGGTAAATATTTATTGGGAGAAACAGCGCCTTCCGTAGGAGAGACAGATGCATTATAGAAGCCATTAGAATGAAAGACGCTTACATAGGATAGGTAACTAGTTTAGGTCGGCAGTTGGGACTTAGCAAGTCACTTAGGCCCAGAATAGGCCCGTTATGATTCCGATAATGGGAGTAAGTGATAAGGACATAGAATAGACAGGTAAGATTAGGGAAATAGGAAAATTGGAAAGTGCAAGACCATGCTTAACGTGGGAGTCGAACCAACAATTTTTTGAATGATACAGTTTGTGAGGCTACTATTACATAGATACATCTTCAGGTAGATTGGGAGGAGGATAGATCTCACGTCTCCTTGTGGTTCCCATTAGAGACGAAATTCCGTGGGCTCCCATTAGAGTCGAAATCGTTAATCGGTATATTTTGGAATTCGTAATGGGAGTACTCGGCTATAGCGTTCTCACTATGATAAAACCTAAGGAAATAAAGAAAAATTCATAATGAATAAAGGTGTGGATAAGCGGTGCAAAAAATTTAATCTGAAACTTTAAGTGTCGGCATAGTACAAAACCCGAGCACAAGGGTTCTCCCTCTTTCTACCCCTACACCACAGCTCTGCTCTGTACTGCTGATGACTTTTATAGCGTACAGCTTTTTATAATCCCACTTAACTTGTTCAAGTCTTAGTCTTACTTTGCTCTCAAACGAGATTTCTTTACAGGCCTGTCATAGAATTTTCCATTCCAATCAATTCAAATTAAGAACTGGTCACTGAATGTTGCTCAGTTCATTTGATGGACATGACCAGGGCGTGCCTCTTACAAATTGAAACCAATTCTATACTATAACAATGTAACGTTGTCATAGAAACAATATTTGCTATCAATTCAGAACTCGCTGGCTTAGTTCAATTGATGGACAGCTATAGGGCGCGTCTTGAATGAACCAACTTAAGTGCAAAGAGAGTTTGGGTACTTCACTTGGGCTTTTATTACAGGCCTTTTATTCAGAGGTCTGCAATAAAGAAATTTCATTTCCAATAAACTTACAAAAGCAATTGCTTTTGTAGTTGAGGTTGTTGTTGTTGTTGTTGTGTTGCAAGTTGTTTGCCAAAACACGTTTCTAGAAGTTGGCATTAGAATGCTGCACAGTTCACTGAACTGGTAAACAAAGCTCCAAGTTGTAACTTCGCTTGAGGAAGTGCTTTGCTGCAAGGCCTTAAGAGCACAAACAGTTCCCATATACTGCTGGCTTTTTGGACTGGCAATAGAAAAAGTCAACAGCCTTTCCAGTTGCCCCTGCCGCAACATCAACAACAACTTGTAGTTGGAGGAAAAAGAAAAAGAAAAGACAGCTCAGCTCCTGCCTTGATCAGCAGCAGCAACATGATCATGCTGTGCTGCCTGTGCTCCCCAAAGAGGCGTGCAACGCCTTGGCTGGCCTATAACTGGTTTGCCGTTTGGCTCCAGCTTGGTTTCATCCTAGGTTCAATGCAAGCTAGCTTAAAAAAAAACAAAGTATAGATAGCATTAGTGATGCAGCATCCTTTGCTGGCAACCAGTTTACGTACAGTTCGACTAGGCTGCATGCAGCATGTTATTACAGCTCAAGTACATAGAGTAATTGCAGCAGCGGCAGCAGCAGCAGCCTGTTCCAAGTGGCAGCTCTGGAGTTGACCCCAACGTGCTGAGGGGCCAATGAACTGTCAGTAAGACAATAGGGCTGGTCAACCGGTCGCTTGGTTTGCTCGTCATTGGGTTCGGCCTGCCTGGGATGCTTGCCTGGATTGAGGGTTTGAGGAACACTGCTGCGGCACTGCTGGTTTGTATTGCTAAATTGGAGATAATTGCAGTGAGGCAGCGTCATTGGAGCAACAACCACAACAACTAAATGCACGTGTACCAAGTGCAGTTTGTTGTTGCTGTTAATCCTGTTGTTGTTGTGGTGTTATCGTCATCATCTGCGCGCTGCTCTGCTTTTGTAGTAGTTGTTGTTGTTGCCGACTATGACATAAAATACGCACAGATAATAGAATCTGCAAAAAAGCGTTGTGAAAAGCAAATGCGAAAAAGCGTATGAGTAAATAAAGACAAAAATGTGGAAAACACAATAATAATAATAATATGGCTGTATCTGTGTGCGAGTGCGTGTGTAGCTGTGTGTGTGTCGTGTGCGCTGGCGCACAATAAAAAGGAAAGGTTCAACGACATTAGGAGATTAGAGAGCATACAAAACATTTTCTTTCGTTGTGTTTTTTGTTTCCCTATTTTTACAACAAACAATGAACGGAAAGCCAGCATATATGCACATTTAAATATATGCCTCTATGTATACATATGTATGTGTGTGTGTGTGTGTGTGTGTGTGTGTACATTCAATAGCACCGCCAAACCCAACAACGAAGAGATTCATCGAAGCACTCACAGTTGTTGTCGGAGTGAGAGTCTACGAAAAAGAAAAAAAAATGGGATTCAGTCCAGACGTTGCCCGACAGTGGGATACCCTGTACCCTTTCTCCTTAAATACAAATTAGTTAAACGGTTGCAGTCGGTGCCCACTTTTATAAGACAAAATTGGTTTGTTACCTTAATAGGGATACAAGGGATAAATAAAAAATATTGAAATTGATTAAGTAGCTATATACAGATACTATATATACATCTAATCGATTCTATATCGAGAGTCAAAATATCGAATGTTCAAAAAAGAAATCCTCAACTTTCATGCAATCTCTCAAATTTGACTTAAAATCAATCTTTTTAAGTTTGTGCCGATACTAGATATATATCTAGTAAAGATATATCTATATTGACATCACTGTTGAGTATATTTTCGAAAGTGTCCCGTCTACTATATTATTTATCTTCTTATTAATATTGGGTGATTCATTAAGATCTTTTTTTTAATGATTTGGGATCTTTATTTATGATTTCGAAAGGATATTTTATGGCATTTATTTTTTAAAAATAATCTCTTTCAAATGTTGGCCGCAACTGCGTTTTAAATGGTCCATCCTGAAGGTCCAATTTTCCATGACTCGTTCAAGCATTTCCACTGGTATTTGGCCAATAACACGAGTAATGTTGGCTTCCAAGGCCTCAATCGTTGCTGGTTTGTCCACGTAAACTTTTGACTTTACGTAACCCCAAAGAAAAAAGTCGAGCGGTGTGATATCGTACGATCTTGGCGGCCAAGGTACGGGTCCCGTACGTGAAATTAATCGCTCACCAAATTAACCTCGAAATAGAGCCATTGTTTCATTGGCAATGTGGACCGGAGCGCCATCCTGTTGGAACCAAATGTCGTCGAGATCACGGGCAACAATTTCAGGCAGCAAAAAGTCCATTAACATGGTCCGATAGCGTGCGTCATTCATGGTAACGTACGCACCTTGCTTATTTTAAAAAAAATACGGACCAATGATTCCACCAACCCACAGACCGCACCAAACCGTTGTTTTTCTTGGATGTAATGGCAGCTGGTGAACCTCTTCAGGTTGATCTTCTCCCCAAATACGGCAATTTTGCTTATTCACGAAACCGTGGAGCCAAAGGTGGGCCTCATCACTGAACAAAATTTTGGTTGAAAACTACGGATATTCATCGATCTTACCAAGAGCCCACTAACTAAAACGGCGACGTGCAGGAAGGTCATTCGGCTTCAATTCTTGATTTTGATATCAGTTTGATACCGATAGTAGATAAATTAATAGCGAACCGACTATACATCGATATCGGTATAGAATATTTTGCATTAAATAGGCGATACATCGCGAATTAAAATATCGGCTATGAATTTAGTTATAAAATACGATCTCAACAATTATATACAATAAACGTCCTTTTTTTAAATCAGCTTAATACCGATACTATAATAGGTAAATTAATATCAAATCGTCATTGAGAATCAATATATCGGTAAAGAATATTTGAAATTTTTATACAATTTTTTTTAATAGACATATTGGCATTGAGTCGATAAAACATCGAGAATTGAAATATCTAATACGAATATATTTATAAAAGTGTTAATTCGCATATCAATACGTTTGCATAGAATATTGGACATTTTTATTTATGCCACATACTTATCTTTTTATTTTTTAATTTTGATATCAGTTTGATACCGATAGTGGATAAGTTAATATTGAACCGACGATATTTCGAGAATCAATATATCGGTATAGATTATTTGTTTTTACTAGACAGATTGGCATTGAATCGGCGATACATCGTGAATTAAAATATCGGTAAAGAAAATAATTATAAAAAACAATCCCATCAATTATATACCATTACATTTTTTTTTTTAGTTTTGATGTCAGCTTAATACCAATGCTAGATACCTTAAATCGAATAATTGGCATTTTAAGTAAATACAATTTTTAACCTAACATACATATTGGCATTAAATAGATGCTAAATCGTAAATTAATGTATCGGTAATGAAAATGTTTATAATTTACCAAGTACATTTTTTTTTTAAATTTTTATACCGATAGTAGACAAACAAATATCGAATCGATAATATATTGCGAAAAAAAAATTTCAATAAAGAATATTTAAAAAATGTATTAAAAATAAAATATCAAATTTTTTTTGTTAATTTGGAAAAATTTTTGTCGAATTTACTATAAGTCGATATTCAAAAAACAGTTTCGAGAGATACCGAGAATCTACACCGGTCGAGTTTTTTCAAAATAATCATATTAATAATACACACTGTACCATAGCCCTCTAGTCTTTAAAAGTTACCTAAAGTATGATTAGCGCGACTAGAGAAGTCGATCGATGTCCGCGTGAACGCCTACATCTCAGAAATGGTATGAGCTGGAGCAACCAAACATTCGGATTATGTGCCCCATTAGTCAGAGAAGACAAGCTTATATTTTAAAGCTCCCATAGATGTGCTTCAGAGGACTTCGAAAAAGTATAAGGTTTTGGAGTTTTATGAAGATATCCTAACCAAATGTAGCATTCGGATGTTTTTATAGCTCCCATAGATTTGCTTCAGAGGACCTCGAAGAGTATAAGGTTTTAGACTTTTGAGGATATTCTAACAAAATTTAGCATTTGGAAGTTTTTAACCAGCATTGCACTAAATTTGATCAAAATCGGTTGATCGTATAGCCCCCATTAGTCCGATTTATCAAAATATCGTGTTTGGTGCATATTTCGTTATATTTTGTGTGTTTATAAAGATATCCTAGCCAAATTAGGCAAATATGTAAATATATTTTAGAATTCTAAATCAATATACCGGATTTGATTGGTAGAGTATTCCAAAGTACGCCATCTTTGAATTTTACTTTTACCGATGCTAGTGTTGACTTGTTAGATCATGACCCAAAGTCTACGATGTTAAAAAAATAGGTTAGGTATTGCACATCCACAGTTTACATTTTGAATATATTTTTATGGTTGAACCTATATGGTCCGCCACGCCTACTTATACCCTTTATACACACTGCAAAATTCGAAGCTACCCTTGATCCTCTCTAGCTATAGTGTATAAAAAACAACAACAAAAAAGTCATCAACATCATATGGATTTTTATGTTGTAGTCTCGTATATAGTTTTCAATAGGGCAAAAAGGGGCAACGGCAGGGGTTGTCTACATTGCAGGCAAACGACAGCCGCAGACAGGAAAAATGTTTTTCATTGTCTGTATCTGTGTCTGTCTACGTGTGTGTGTGTGTGTGCCGCTGTCGTCTTGGAAAAGCTAAACGCTGACAGAGTAGGAGTCAGCCATGCCGCATGCACCGCTGCCAGTTGGCGTCATTAGAGTTGCGGGAGACATGGCCCCATGCGTTTGCATAAACAACAATAACAACTGCGACAACAACAACTGCTGTATGCAAATGCTGAGCTCCGGAACGTAGCTCCTCCAGCCGTTTAGTTTTTTGGCGTGTGTTGCACAAAATACCAAACACTTGGCTCCCAACTGCAGTGACTATTTACAGATTCGTACTACGTTCAAGATGTGCCAACCCCTAGAGATTTTTGCTTATTTAATGTACTTGTAGTGCGCACTTTTAATTTACTATATATGTATATTTTTTACTATAAACAGATGGAAGCATTCACTAGGAAATCTATAGTAGGATGAATGCAATGGAAGTACTTACTATATTGTTGAGTCTGTTGGTTTAAATAAAAAATTAAAGCTTTCAAAGCATTTTTATTGGTATATTTATTTATTAGTTAATTATAATGTGGGCATTTCTCTCTATTAAGGTTAAAATTAAAATTTATTAAAAAATCGTAATGGGCTCTTAACTCAATAAATTTATATATGTGACAAAGTAAATTTTGTTTCCCAGATCTCCTAATGTATAAAAAAATTAATATCGTATGCCTTGAATATCAAATTGAAAATATAATTAATTGAATAAAAATTACGTTCTTGCTTGTGTTAACAGAAGTTAAGATACAAACTAAGTGGAATATAAACAAAATTTTAAAAAATGCATGAAAAAGACTAAACTTAAATTCTTCCAAGAAAGAAACATTTTAGTAGTCTCTTTCAAAATAATTAAAAAATCCAAATACGTTTTCGATTTAACTAAAAGTTCCTATTTTATAAATCAATCTAAATGCAAATTCGCCATTTCTGCCCAAAGTATTTTTATTTACTATATATCTATTAATCGTTATATTTAATTTATGATAGTCTTCCTTAATTGCTAAAAACCTTATAAAATATTTTATTTTTTATTTTGCGTGTTTTAACAAAAATATAAAAGGATTTATAATGACTCAAGAGTTATAATCTAAGTGCCCTATTTGTTCCAATGAAATAAAATTAAGTATGGCACCTCTTAAGTGGCGCACTAAGAATTTTCGGAAGGCTACTTCCTACTTTTATTTTTATGGATTTTTTGACGGTAAAAAATTACCGAAAAAGCAAAAAGTCTTATGCTTAAAATAAAATGTCTTCTTTTTAAAATTGATTTTTTTTAGATTTTTTCTGACTTATTTATATAAGTACAGTGGACACCAATTATACGAACACCAATAATTTTCGACGGAACAAATTTCGGCACCCGTCTCCGGACATCCAATTGGTATTTGTTTAAAAAAAAGTAAAAGTACCACCAAATTAAATCATTTGAAATATCTATTCCTAACCAACCGGAGCAGATTGACTACCGATCTCCTTGTAGATTCGTTAAAGCCTTTATAAAATCCAAAAATTGCCTTTTCAATTAAAAAAAAGGAGAAAAATTGTTTTCTAATCAAAATTCCGTATTTGGTAACAAGTACCCAGCTAAGTTTTGTGCGTAAAATAGTGATTTTTTTGGTTTAGTTAGGTTTTTATCTGTAATTATTTATACATACTTTATATACATTTTTTAAAAATTTGCGTATAAAAACACGCGTTTAAAAAAATTGTGATTGACATATTTAGAGAACATACAAAAAAAAAGAAGAAAATTTCATATATTTTTGAATATGACGGCTAAAAAAAATTAAATATATTTTATTCAAAGCCCCAGTGCGAACTTAGATAAAAAAAATGGCGTACGTAAAGTCGGGCGCGGACGACTTTAGGATACCCTGTACCACTAGCTTGCAATAAAATCCGGTTCCTTCACAAAAAACCAAAAACAGAAGAATTTTTAAGGAACAATTTTTTTTTTACCAATCGTTCCTATGGGAGCTATATGATATAGTTAAACGATTTCAATAAAATTTGCCACAGTTCTTAAATACCTTAAAAAAGATCGGAATGCCGAATTAAGTTCAAATATCTTTACAAACAAACGAAGCACATCGAATTTTGTATATAACGTGTTTTTGGACCGATTGGTCCTATGGGAGCTATATGATCTAGTCAACAGATTGGGATTAAATTAGGTACAGTGATTAGGATCTATAAAAAACTCACGAATGTCAAATTTGGTCCCAATATCTTAACAAACAAACGAAACACAACAAATTTTGTTCAAAAATCGATTTTTTGGAAGATCGGACCTATGGGAGCTATATGATATAGTCAACCGATTTTGTTCAAATTTGGCGCATTGCTTAAGTGCTCTAAAAAAAATTTCCAAACGCCAAATCTGGTTACGATACCTTTGTTATAAAACGAAATATAACGAATTTTTCTTGTAAAAAGTTATTTTGGCCGATCGGTCCTATGGAAGCTATATGATATAGTCAACCGATTTCGATCAAATTTGGTACAGTGATTGGGAACTATAAAAAACTAATACCAAATTTGGTTACGATATCTTCATAAACAAACGAATTATTCATCTAAAACTTTTGTTTTTGTCGAGGTCGTCTCAAACACCCCTATGGGAGCTATATAATTTAACCCCGATATCAAAAAAATAAAATAAACTTGTCTCCTATGGAATAATATGGGATCTAATGTGAAAGTTTGGTAACTCTAGCTTTTACCATCTCTGAGATCTAGGCGTTCAAACGGACGGACGGACAGACGGACATGGGTATATCGACTTCTCTATTCACCCTGATCATACTTTAGGTAACTTTGGGGTGTCTCCGACGACTCCTTCTATATGTTACATACATTTTCGGCTTGCAAAAACTTAATATACCCTTGGTACCATACGGTACAGGGTATAAAATAGCTTCAAAATATTCAGTAGCTTAGTTGCAATTAAATACTCATGAAAAACACGTTTTTTTTAATTAAGCCGCAACTAACTAAAATTTGGTCTAAAATATTTTTTTGCAATTTAGCATCGATTTCTATCGTTACTTTTCAAAAATCGCTGGGGGCAGTTTTCAGTACCTTATCCAGCTAGACACTTTAAAAAAGTTTGGCTAAAACGAATATACTTTATTTTGAGCTTAAGACTTTTCGATTTTTGGTCATTTTTAAAATTCCTGAAAAAAAATCTCTTAATAAGTTGAGGCACCAAGTTCTGATTTTTAAAATAAATGTGCAAAATTTGGAAGCGTAATATTGTCTAATCTAAGTGACTTAAAACGTCATAGTTAAAAAAAACCCTTTAGAATAAAAATTTCCTTGTTGCTCTTAAAGGTTTTTTTCAAATGCTTGCTAATCATCGGCTTGGAGAGAATTTTCTTATAATAGTTATTTTTGCAAAACAAGCTTAAAATAACACCCTATATTAAACAAATTGTAGTAATGTAGTTTACGAAATGTTTTTAATTATCTTTAAAGTACATGCATAAAAAACACCCTCTATTGCTTTTGTTATGTATGCTCCTTAAGCAGGTTTTCGTAATGCTTTCAAATCGTTGTACAATAAACCGTCGATTTTGTAGAGAATTCATATATAGCAGTCATGCTTTAGAAAACAATTCATGTTATAAACATTTTCTTGTAGCGTTGCCTTTGTTATGGGTTTTCCTGTTAGGAGTTTCGAAATGGTTTGTTGTTTGAACAGTATCGATATAGTAGAGAATTTTAATGTATTTAAAGGTGTTCAAAATGCTTTGTATTTTCTCAGTACAACATTGGTTTTATAGAGAATCTTTAGACTTAGATAATTAATCTATCAACAGGAGTCTCTCAAATGGCGTTTAAATAAATTTTCAAAAATCTGCCCCTGTAGCGCGGCTATTGCTTTTGACCAGTGGCGAAGCGCGAGCGTTGACTATGGGGGGGTGATGAGCCTCAAAATGCCGACTCGATTCGACAAATTACCGATAAATAACCGATTCTGAATTTTTATTTCCCGAATATTGCGTGAAATATCCGAGATTTGCCAACTGATGAATGTTTGGGGGGTGTACACGCTCCACACCGCCACCTCGCTACGCCACTGCTTTTGACGCATTTAAAGTCTTCCGAAATGTTTCGTAATCAATATCGTTGATTGTTTTGGTGCATTCGTGGAATTAATTTGTATATTTAGACAATTAATTTATCAACAGGAATCTCTCAAGCTGCGTTCCAATCAATTCAGAAAATTCTGTATGTTGAGATTAACTGATATACGGCTAACAAAAAAGTACCTAATTTAGGAAAGTACTTCCGGCATTTGTATCTAAGCGTCTCGATATTTAAAGCTATTTCCAAAGTCTCAAATTTTTATTTCTTAAAATGTGTCATTAATTGATTGGGAAGTGATCATATTGCGTAATGCATCATGTGATCATAATGTGCCATTGACTCTAAGTCGAGAGGAACGTTTTATCTTGAATGCGTTCAACAAGTTGAAGGTCCAGTATATGATTTTTAGTTGGATCGTAAAACTTAAGAGTAATATATCACATTTGTGTAAACACTGTTTACGTTTGTTAGGCAAACATTTTTTATATAATATATTCAGGTACGTAAAAAATTTATTAGTTAGTGTGCAGTGAACAGATGGAAGCACATACTATATATACTTTACAAAGTTGAATGAAACTTCTAAGTTCCAAAGACCTTTATTATAATTAAAGAAAGTCACTAAGCGAAATATGCACAGAGGGATCATTTGTTATATTATATGTATGTATGCAGAAAAAGAGTTTTAATTATTGGTATGAAAATTTCGTATCTTATGATTATAGCTGCTTTGCTAGAACTGAGTAAAATAAAATAAGACATTTAATTATGGGCTTACTTTTTTTAACCAATTTGTTGATAATAAATTATAGAAATTGTATTAAATTTAATTGGTAAAAATAACAAAATAAATATATTTTTTTCTAACGAAAGCAAACTGAATATTGAAAAAAAAAACCATGCAGCATGTTCTTCAAAATTATTACAAAATCAACCTATAACAAACTTAACGTTGTGTCAGTATTTTTTAAAACTGTATCAAAAAATGTCTGGCTTTTGAAATATTTGAGTATATTTCCGAGTATGTGTATGGCATGAACAAAATAGCACTTCAAGATATCCACTTATAATATTTTTCTATTTCACTTTTTATAGATGTTTGTTCAAAAATATATATTAATATGAAATTTATTGAAAAAAAACGAGGGCAACGACTCTTAATGACCTGTTTATGATAAAGCGAAAATATTTCAAAAAATAACAAAGACATCTATTCAAAAATAATTATTTGTAAATATGGATTTTTTGTGACTTTATATCTTTATAATATTTATAAGTCAAACGTTAATGCAATATTTAAATAATAGCTACATATATAGAAACTTAATTTGTTGGTTTAAATGAAGAGTTTCTTTTAAAATAAAATTATTATAAACGTTTTTTCAAAGGTATATGTCAATACTATATCTTAGCGCATATTATTTTATATACAGCATATAGTAATTTTCTAAATAAAAAAATTGCCTTCGTTAAGTCGGGCGCGGACGACTTTGGGATACCCTGCACCATTAGCTTGCAATAAAATCCGGTTCCTTCACAAAAAACCAAAAACAGAAAAATTTTTACGCAAACATTTTTTTTAACCGATCGTTCCTATGGGAGCTATATGATATAGTCAATCAATTTCGATCAGATAAAAAAGATCTAAATGCCGAATTTTGCTCAAATATCTTTACAAACAGACGAAACACGAAGAATTTTGTATAAAAAACGTTTTTTTGGACCGATTGGTCCTATGGCAGTTATATGATATTGTCAACCGATTTTGATCAAATTTAGTACAGTGCTAAGGAACTATAAAAATGTTATGAATACCAAATTTATTCTTAATATCTTAACAAACAAACGAAACACAACAAATTTTGTTAAAAAATCGATTTTTTGGAAGATCGGCCCTATGGGAGCTATCTGATATAGTCAACCGATTTCAATAAAATTTGGCACATTGCTTAAGTGCTCTAAAAAGCGCCGAATCTGGTAACGATATCTTTATTAAAAAACGAAATATAGCGAATTTTGATTTAAAAAGTTATTTTGGCCGATCGGTCCTATGGGCGCTATATGATATAATTAACCGATTTGATGAAATTTGGTACAGTGCTTGGGAACTATAAAAAACTTTAGAATACCAAATTATCTCAATGAACAAACGAATTATCCATCTAAAACCTTTTTTTTGTCGAGGTCGTCTCAAACACCCATATGGGAGCTACATAATGTACCGCCGATATCAAAAAAATAAAATAAACTTTTCTCCTATGGAATAATATGGGATCTAATGTAAAAGTTTGGTTACTCTAGCTCTTACCATCTTAGAGATCTGCTCATATTTTAGCTAACTTTGGGGTGTCTCCGACGTCTCCTTCTATATGTTACCATACGGTACAGGGTATAAAAATGTACATGCAACTTTAAGCCAGACCAAAAGTTCGGATTTGTTACGATTTATTAGTGTTTAAAAGTCAAACCACAACGATGACCACCCCTACATTATAAACCTAAAAATGAGATATTTGATTGAAATCAGTTCTTATAGTTCTTATAGTTCTTAGTATACTGGGTACCAGTTAATTCTTCAAATAGGAAATAAAGAACCTAATTCTTGAATTTTGTTTAAGATATCTACCGCTCACCAGGTTGGGAATAATCATATATGCATTTAAAAATTTTTTTTTTTTAATTTTCCAGATTTATTATAATTTTTTTGTGAGTAAAATTGTTATAACTCTTAAATCAGGATTTTTTGAGTTTTTTTATTTTATTTCAAGAAGAGCACTCCAAATCGTTTCCACTTGTTTATTATTTTATATCCACAAATCTAAAATGTAGAATTTGTGTAGTTTTAAGTGTAATTATTTGCATATTGCAAATTGTACTGAAAGGGAAGCAAAAATATGATCTACTACTCCGAAGTCTCACCGGGACATATTATAATTAATGCATTAAAGCAGTCATCGATTGTAAGAGTATTTACACTGCGGTGTGTCGGAAACACTTTTTTCTTACTGATCTTTAATTGCTGACAGCACTTATTGCCACACACAAAGATATTGTCTCACACACACATAATTACAAAAAAAAAAAGAGGTAAGGGAAGACGCCTCATTGGGGGATCTCAGTGTTGACCAGTTTGATTAGGTTTTGAAAATCAATTTTCAAGATGCCGGACTGCAAGACCTTTTATTTATTTTATTTGTTTTGGCTGCATTTGTGAGAACATAAACAAAAGCTATATGCAGCAGCCGCCATTTGTTTGTTATCACTTGAAGTTGAGAATATTTTCATCGGATCTCTTGCTTGTTGTTTTTTCCGAATTGATTAAAGTGGCAGTAACGGATGTTTATGACGGCAACTCAGGTAAACAAAATCCAGACGCTTTGCGGCTGACTAACTTGCACCGTTAATGCTAACTGCTTTTACAGTTGGGTTAGTGACCAGAAATATTTAAAGAGCACACAATCTCAAGTCTAGCGTTTTGGCCAGCAATTTGATGACGTTGCAGACGACATCAACTTGGAGAACGTCGTAACGCTGTGCGCTCATTAACCAAAGCATGACGAATAACTGCAACGCGATGACGTAGACAGCGACGCCACACCTGACAATTTGTTAATGAATGCAACAGGTACAAAGGCAAGGTTGCGGCAGCAGGAAACGAAGCGTGTTCCGCGCGAACTCGTCAAACGATGAAACCTGAAAAAAAAATTAAGCAAAAACAAGAAGCAGGAACGAATCGAAACCAAAGCATGAAACGGATGTCCTGCAATGAGCACAACAAAAACACACACATAACATATAATGCAAAACATTTTCTCACCAAGCTCGCGACATTGCCACGGCTACGCCTCGCTGACCCTTCTTCTGTTGCACGGAGCTTCGGCTTGAGCCTGAACTGACCACTAAGAGCTGAAGCCTGGAACAGGGGCAAAGTCTGGGTTAGAGCCACATTGCGTACCTTTTGTAGGGCTTCCAGTTGTGTGTAGTGCGGAAGCAAGCAGAACATTTCTCTGGTTTGTTTATTCATGGGAAATGAAATGAAATAAAACACACAAAAAGAAGAAACTTTAGGGTTACAAAGTTAATATGCTCTATAAAATGAAGAAGTAAAACATATTCGTGGGGCACCCAATAACCATATATATGGGGACTTATACACTTCTCAAAGCGTAAAGTTTTTGGATATTAAAATGTATCGAACAGCTTCTCGGTTGCTATAGCTTTGAAAGCTTCTACAAAATATTCAAATTCTTAAGGAGTTCCCTTAAAATACTGTCTGTTGGCTACTGACGCGATAATAAAGATTCGGGAACGACAGAGTAACATGGGCTTCGGAATTTAAATTCACAACCATCCCAATGCATATTTGCAGAGTGCTCTAGCCAGAAGAAAGATATCCCTCGATTAAGATTATAATATTAAGTTGCGTTTGATATTTAGACAGGATGAGGCACTCTAAAGAAAAATTTGTTAAGAAACGAACTTTACACAGCTCCGAAAAAAAATGGTAGAAACTTTACATATTGGCTCAAGGAATAAACTTCAAAAACACCATACAAGCTTTTTTCGAATTACTAAACAAGTAGTACCCCCAGATGGGGGTGCAAAAAACCATAGCATGTCAGTGTGCCGAGCTAACCTCCAATACTTATGTCTGAGCCCGAAGTAGCTGAATTTGGACGTGGGTTTCGCATTCAGCGGCCTTGAAAACATATGGATCCAAAGATTCCACATCTGCTCACGAATCCGAATCTAAAGTTTGCACATTCCCAGAACTTTCTGAGATATACTCCAAAATCCCTTTTTGGACTTTTTGAGATTATGTCAGAAGTTTCGGGTTTTGGGGTTGCGTTGAATCCGGAATCTACGGCACTAAATCCACATCAAAGTTCACTTCTCAAAAAATAGTGAAAAGTGTTCGTAGTTATGGGGTTAAGGCGCATCTCAACACGCTCGAGTGTGAATGAGTTTTGTAGAGGAATAAGGTCTAGATTGTCTTAATAAATATCCAAACTTAGTGCCCTTAGGGTCAAGGCAGGCCAGTCGTGTGAGAGAGGGGGGAGATTCCCCCCGTCACGGAGTTTTCTGAAGAGCCCGTGGTAATTACTGTCGTGATTCAAAAAAGGTATGTTACAGGGCCCGGTACATTTCCCTCCCGATCGCGAATTTTCACTCTACGGCCCTCAGACTAGGATATTATAGATCGACCTCTACCAGTAAGCAACAGGCAGCGTAAGGTGTAGTGGAACATAAGTTGCCCCATAACTACTAGCATCATTTCGAATTATATGCGTAAGAGTACTCATCTCTAGGGGTACATAAATTTTATGAAAAGTAAATATTTGACAGGCCCTGGTTATATTTTAGCCGAAAACCATTTTATTGTACCCAGACTCTTAATTGTATTGACAAGTTTCGAATAAAATTTAATATGTGTATTAAAAAATACATTTAGTTTTAAATTATAAACTGTTTACAAGTTTCTCCTAAGCCTGCCCTTTGACTTAAACCTAACCATTATATTAGCTCTAGGATAGAAGGTGGGACTGTCGTGGAAGCTAGACTGGGGCTCTTGTCGGAAACTAGATTTAGATAGGGAGAGGCTTATTTATGTAAAGCAGATGATATATTTGTGGGTCACAGAATGTGTATTTCATACTATTTTAAGTACCTATAGCAATATGTAACTAAATAATTACTAGAAAAAATTAAATGAATTTAAAATTAAACTGAGGTTGGCCTGCCTTTCACACCAAAATATGTATTTTCTAATTATAGATTACGTAATATAAGAGCGCTCTCTTTGTAGAGCAAAAATGTAAAAAGGCAAAAGTGCCCGAATAACGATGTGAGCAAACATAACAATGAAGCAGAAATACAAATGAAGCTTTTCTGCATTTCTGCCTTAGCATAGTGAGTACCCTATTTGGGCGTAGCCCTACCTAGTTGATGTACTCTCTTAAGAGGTAGAAGTTTGCATGCAATGGTGATAAGAAAAAAGCGCATAGCAATTTATCGGAGGGGGCTTGAGTTGAAGCTCTATTGAAATAAAGCTTTTGCTTAAACAATAGATAAGTAACCAGCATATTGCCTATATGCATATAGTTACATTGATATTTACATATGTATAGAATGTTTTACAGTTTGTCTGCTGATAACATGTAAAGTTCTCATATAAATAACAAATGCAACATATGGCAAAAGTTGTAGTTGACCTTTTTTTTTCCGATATAATATATGTATGTATCTGCCCCAGCCGAACCCCGGCCCAGCCCATTTGTAGTGAAATTTAATCAAGCGTTTAATGCCAAGGTGGAACTTCATGGAATATAATACAAACACACACACAGCACAACAAAAACAATAACCTAAGCGAGGGTGTGTTGGTGTGTTATATAGTTAGCGATGCTACTCAGTCAGTGCCCAGAACTGGCAGGGCTGACTTACTGGATGGATGGATGGATGGATGGTTGCCTGGTTCGTTGCCTTGATGCCTGTCATATGTCAGTCTGTGCCTCGACAGCTATACGAAGGCGTACTCGTCCTCTCACCTACGAGAATATTTTTAATGACATTTTGAGTTAATTGCTGCTTCTGCTACGCTCTTCTCCTATAGCAACAGCTTCTGTCATGCCATATGGGTTACGTTGTACCTACTCTAAGGAACTTATGGTAAATGAATATGCGTGCAGTTTCCAGGCAACGTAATTTGACTACATCCACAATAACAACAACAACGATAAAAACAACTGGCATTTAAGGAGGCTGCTGTGTCTGCTGAGCCACTACCACCGTTAGTGGCATATTGCTGGACAATGCTGCGACTCCCGATTCCAACTCCCAACTGGGACTCGCTCACATTTGGCGCGCTTTTTTTTGTATCAGGTAGTATGGGTAGTAAACTACTGTACTCAATATCCTAGACCCGCGATAACCTAAACAACAACAAGAGTCAAGTGGGTTGTATACAGGTAGATAGAAGCTGGATTGAGCGGTGTGTAGGACGCAGCTCCGGCAATATATTGGCAGTAAACCAGTTTTGTTGTTGTTTGGGTTTTCTTTTTTCCTTGATTTTTTTTTTTGTATTTTTTTCTACTCGTAATGTCAATTCGAATCCTACACGTTCATGTCCATCCACACGCATTAAGCGCGACAGTCGCAAGTCGCAACTGCAATGACGAATACACTTGCAGAAAAAGTACTTAACATTGAATTTGATACACGATAAACTTAAGAGATTCAGCTGTGTCTTCTTTAAAAAATTCTCGAAGTAAGGTAAATTATGGTTTAGAAATTTTGTGAGAAACTTCTAAAGATACAATGCAAAATATTAAATTTCTTAAGTTTACAGGAATCTTCTTGATTATTTATAAAAATCCATATTGTCTCCTTCAAAGCATTCCACATCGACTGCTACGCACTTATGCCAGCCCTTGATTCAATCCTCGAAACATTTTATATAATAGGTTTGCGGTATGACCATCAGAGGCTCCTTTGATTTTTCCGTGACCTCATCACGGTTGCTGTAATGCGTTACGCGAAGCGGTTTTTTGAGTCGATCGACTAGGAAAAACTCTCAAGGAGCAAAATCAGATGATTTCGGTGGTTGTTGGATGGTTTTCAGTCCGTTTTTATCCAAATAGTCTTGGAAATCATGTCTTTTGCGCTGTCCTTTTTTTTTGCATAAAATTCCGGTTTTTCGGCACCAGCTTTGCCGCGACACGTCTGAGGATCTCAAATCTTTAACCAAAACGTTTTGAACGCATCCAAAAGCAATGGCCAACTGCCCAATACGGCGTCACTTAACAAATGTCAAGCTGTTAATGATAGATGTGAAAATTTAAAAAAAAGACATCAAATTGGGTGACAGAGAGCGACACACGGTGATAATTCCGGGAACTTATAATATGAATCAGCGACTCTTTGTGGGTCCTGATTTATTTTTCAGCGCCTATATAGTTCCTACTTTATTTGATTATTGACTTTTTTTATTGTTTAAGAAAGTTACCTTAAGTTTCTTTAATCAAAAAACAATTTTTGCATTGGTTACCAACGAATTGTGCACAAAATACATTTTTATTGGCTAACCCGCTGACAATTAATTAATTTAATTAATTAATAATTAAAAAAAAAAATATCTTACTGTCTGAAGCGTCTACTTGTGCGTATAATCCTACGTTTTATGAATACATTAATGAAATAGGTATCACATATCCCCATTGCCAATTACATATATTCAGAAACTTACGACAATGTTGTCCCCCTAATTTTTTTTTGTCAGTGAGGAAAACGTAACAGACAGCGACAGAGACCAAAGAAGCGGCAGCAACGTCCCCATTGCCCAGGGCGTAGAAAGAATATACGAGCCCGGGGGATTGCTACCGGCCCCTCTATGACATGACACCTGTACCTTGAATCACGACCGTACGACAGTAATTACATAGGGAGCCAGCCATTACTAATTAATTTTTAAAAACCAACGACAATGTTGTCCTGACAAAGTTTTTCTCTCAGTGCATAAAACCCTACAGACAGCGACAGAGAGCAGCGACGCGTCGCGACGACGACGACGACGACTTCGAGTCAAGTCGTTGGCGTTGAATTTGATTTTGATTTCACCTGAGTGGCTGGCTCTGCCCTTTTGTCAACGATGGCGAAGGCGACGACTACGACGACGACGATGAAGACTAAGCTGGTGACGATGAAGAAGAAAGAAGAAGCAAAAGTATCACACAAAACAAATGCATTGGAACACTCTAAGGTCGTTGCATTGTTGTTGTTCTTGTTGTTGTTGGCTGTTGTTGTTGCTGGTATTGTAATTGATGATGTTTATGTTTGGGTTCCCTTTGAATACGGCATTTGATTTAAAGATTACGCACCTATTGTGTGGGTTTCGAGAGGAGGAGGTTCCAAGTGTGTGAGTGTGTCTCTCTGCCTGGCATAACAATTTGAAATCTTAATTTATTCTAATGTATTTATCATAAATCTAATGGTAGGAATAGCTGGAATTCTCTATGTGCCGGGAATGTTAACCAACAAAAATATAAAAGAAATTAAGCTGATTAAAAAGGTTGAATATTACGAGTGAACAAATAGGCATATTGTTCGTTCTTTTGAATACTTAAAAGGAATCAATTTACCTACCATATGACATAGTTTCATTTAAATTGTAAATTTTTAGAAGTTTTGGTTAATGTAGACACTTTGACATGATGTTGGCATAAAGGATGATCTCCAAAATGAAAGCCAACAAAATTTAAGTTATTATTTTTTATTTATTTATATTTTTGACAATGAAAAAGTAAGACTTTAAAAATATAAGCACTTGGCCGTTCTCCGGAACACGGAAACTAATAAAATATTCTGACTCATTTTCAAATCATATATTTGGTGCTCCCAATTTTACGAAAAACTATTTTTTTGTGCGGATTGAAACCGAATATTTTGTAGCAAGTGGAGTTTTCTGCAGAACATCTGACTGATTTTTATACCCTGTACCGTATGGTACCAAGGGTATATTAAGTTTGTGCAAGCCGAAAATATATGTAACATATAGAAGGAGACGTCGGAGACACCCCAAAGTTACCTAAAATATGATCAGGGTGGATAGAGAAGTCGATATACCCATGTCCGTTTGAACGCCTAGATCTCAGAGATGGTAAGAGCTAGAGTTACCAAACTTTCACATTAGATCCCATATTAATCCATAGGAGACAAGTTTATTTTATTTTTTTGATATCGGGGATAAATTATATAGCTCCCATGGGGGTGTTTGAGACGACCTCGTCAAAAAAAAGCGTTTTAGATGAATAATTCGTTTGTTTATGAAGATATCGTAACCAAATTTGGTATTCGAAAGTTTTTTATAGTTCCCAATCACTGTACCAAATTTGATCCAAATCGGTTGACTATATCATATAGCTCCCATAGGACCGATCGGCCAAAATAACTTTTGTAAAGAAAAATTCGCTATATTTCGTTTTTTAATAAAGATATCGTAACCAGATTTGGCGTTTGGAAATTTTCTAGGCCACTTAAGCAATGTGCCAAATTTGAACAAAATCGGTTGACTATATCATATAGCTCCCATAGGTCCGATCTTCCAAAAAATCGATTTTTTAACAAAATTTGTTGTGTTTCGTTTGTTTGTTAAGATATTGGGACCAAATTTGACATTCGTGAGTATTTTATAGTTCATAAGCACTGTACTTAATTTAATCCAAATCGTTTGACTAGATCATATAGCTCCCAATCGGTCCAAAAACACGTTTTTTATACAAAATTCGATGTGTTTTGTTTGTTTGTAAAGATATTTGAAATAAATTTGGCATTCAGATCTTTTTTAAGGTATTTAAGCATCAAATTTTATTGAAATCGGTAGACTATATCATATAGCTTCCATAGGAACGATCGGTCAAAAAAAAATGTTGCTTAAAAATTCTTCTGTTTTTGGTTTTTTGTGAAGAAATCGGACTTTATTACAAGCTAGTGGTACAGGGTATCCTAAAGTCGTAAGCGCCCGACTTTACGTACGCCATTTTTTTCCTAAGACTATTGAGCATCTTGAACGAGCCCCTTGTTCCTGTGGAACTTCTTCGGAAATAATGATAATGATTGAGATGTCCTGTTAAGTGTGCAAATGAATTTTTTGAATTTTTACAGATATACATATTAGTAAAATAATACAAAACTGTCTTGCCTAATAACAATAAAAAAAGGTAAACAAGTTTCAGGTAAATAAAAACTTAAATTTACTATATAACATAATAACATTAATTGGTTAATTTTTAATTATGTGCCATTGAAAATGTTGTTTATAAAACTAAAGGCAAATAAATTTCAGGTTTAATACAACCGTATCAGTATCTCTAACATGTAATCACGATTTATTTCAAATCTGTACAAGTATTTTAATAGCATAGCAATCAAATAAAATTGTTTTGATATATTATTAAGCCTACGTGAGTACATTACATGCTTACGTATCCGAGTAAAAAAAAAAAAAAAATAATTGTGAAAATTGTATAATAAAAAATATTAAATTATTATTAAGTGGTTAGCGATAGTATGATTAACTTGTTTTTTTTTGTTAGTTTTAGTTATAGACAGTTTAATGCATTTTTTTTTTTGTAAACTTTAGTAAGTCACCAAATTCCAAAATCTATGCACGGAATAAAAATAAGGAAATTTTAACTTTTTTTAATCCGCAACATTTCCATTTAATGTTAACTTGTTAAATGCTTATAAAAAAATTTTATTTTTATTTATTGTTATTTTTTTTCTAAAATCAAAAAACTATTTTATTGCCAATATCTCAAAATCCATTTCATACAAAAATTTGTTGACTTTATTTTTGGTTTGAAGGCAACTTATTTTGTACGGAAATCAATAAAAATTGCTAATGATAAAAAACTAATCTCTTCCTCTCTTTTAAATATGTCATCTGCTCATTTTTTCAATTTCACCTTTACGCCACTTCGACAAAAATTTTTGTAGAGTTCCATATCGCTCTTTTATTTTTATAAAACAAAAATTTTACTCACTTATATATAATAATAATATTTATATATATTAATTTACAAAAAAAGTATTTTTGCTTATAAACTGCTCTAATTTTGCAAGTCAATAATTTTAACATGATTTCTTATTTATTCTATCTTGAAAACATTTGGCATGTCATTTGAATTTGAAAATATGCGCGCGCTTTAAAAGGCGCACAAATTGCCTGAGTATTAAAATACCAACTATGAGCTGGTATTATTTGCGCGAGCTAGTTCTCTTGCTCTGCACAGCACTTGAGTTGGTTCTTATTGCAACTTCAGCGCATACCAGCTATTTTAATAATTATTTTTATTTATTTCGTCAAATTAAGCAAGCACACAAACGACTTGCAGCGTGTGGGCATATTTAAACTCAAATTTCATACCTTACATAAATTTATTACATATTGTTGTTAATTATTTTTCAAGTGGCCGTTGACTTTGGCGCCTTGCAGCCCTTGTAACAAACTCTTTTGTTTTGTGTTCACGCGAACTAGTTCGTTGGCATTTTTCGGCAAATAAACGCGCAGCTCATGTGCACACACTGTTTTAACATTCGCCAATCAATCTCACGGGGCCGTGTTTTAAAATACATTTTTAGTTAATAAAATCAATTTTAAACAAATTAAATGTGCTTATTGTAAGCAGAGCGAGTGTAACTTAAAGTGAAGTGTATGAAAAACGATAAAGTCATGTTGCAAGTGTAGATATTTGTATTACAAATTGTGCGGCGCTGTCGCTGCTGAATAGGTTTGTATTTGTACATGCATAAAAGTGCTAGTGTGTGCGTGCGTGTGTGTGTGAGAGTGGGTGTAGTGCCTTTTAAGCTTTGGCAGAGGAGCAGTCAAATCCTTTGCAAAAAATAGACAACGTCAAACAAGAGGCACGACAAAGAATCAATTTCTTAATTGTGTGGCAAAGTTGTCGGTTGGAGCAGGGGTGTGGGCAGGCAGGTACTTGTCGCGACAAGTGTACAATGCGTGAGTGTGTGTGTGTGTGTGTGGTAAGGTCGCTTGGTTGAAAGTGTCAAGGCATTTTACAACGGCAGCGGCACGAACAAGGTAAAACCTTCGCCCGAGCAGCGGGGGCATTGGCAGTAGCAGCTTCCAAAAGCCTGGCTACATGCCACACATAGAGCCCAAGTTGCACACCGCGCCCAATGCGCATCTCACATTAAATATTACAGTAAACCATGTCCTTTGTGTGTGTGTCTCTGCATGTGTGTGTGTCCTGTGCATCGTAAATTGTTGCATATTAAATTATTCATGTAGCATCCACACCAAAGTTGCAACAACAACAACAACAACAACAGCAGCTAGCTATTTTAGCATACTTTTTTTTGTCATTTACAATTACAATTGGAATTTTACACGAAATTTGCTTTGCGCTTGCTCTGACTAGGCGCGCGCTCTCTTTGCCGCTCAGTTATGCTCTCTTCAAGTTATTAAACTTGCGCGTGTGTGGCACGCTCTCCCTTGCTCTTGTCGTGCCAACGGTAAAGCAAAGGCAATGCAAAAGCCAAAACCAAAAGCAAAGGCAACAACAAAAAAGTCGCCGCACTTTTGGAGTGCGCCCTCGAAGGCAAGGAACTTTTTTTGAAAGTGTTCAAGTGTTTGCAGCTTTGTTGCACAAAGGTAACATAATAATAGTAGACTCATATAATAGCTGGGAAATATGTTAGTTTTGTGACAAAATGTCGGCAACTTTTGCTTTCCCCTGGGACAAGACCCCGCTTAGTTTTGTAGCAACTTGGTTTTGTTAGTGCCACTCGTGTGTTTGTTGTTGTTTACCTTTTTTTTTTTTGGGTTGCATAGACAGCAGCTCCGTTTCGGGATTGACGAGCGGACTGGCCACAGCTATCATTTCCGCTACAAAATTCAAATCGTTGTTCTGCCCAGTGACAGTGAAAAGTTCCTTCCGTTTGGGCCAATGGCAAAAACTGTTAGCACGCTAACGCAGGAGCAGCAACAGCAGCAGCTATTGATAAAATTTTGAGCATTTTGTTTGTGGCGCGTCTGTAATTGAGTTGGGTCTATGAGACACCCTTGCACACCCCCGCCCAACTCAAACTCCACACCTGCAGCATGACTCTAATTTAAAATTTGTGTGTTGATGGACATATCTCTATATAGATAGATATAGGGACTACTCCTCGGTACGCTTCAGGCTGATGGATGGGCTGCCGTCTGGCTGCTGTTAATGAACGCCATTTCCGTTCTGTCTTGCGCTTATTGTTGTCTACTATTATCACTTATTACATTGAAAACGTTTTTGTGCTATTTTTCAGTTACATGTGACGTTGTTGCACGCTGTCCAAATGAATTTTTAACAACAACAAGGACACCAACAGACAGAACAAGAAGATACAACGACTTTAGCTAAAGTTTGGCGAAAGTTTCATCACAGCAGAACTAGAGCAAGGAACGACAGCTGTTTGTTGTTTGCTGCTGCACGTGCTTAGGCCTAGTAACGGGCTTACCTCATCAATATTCCAAAAAGCAATTGAGCTAGGCATCAATTCATCAATTATTCAAAATGGCCGAAGACGAAATTCTCTTTGACGATGTTTACGAACTGTGCGAGGTCATTGGCAAGTAAGTTATAGCCAACATAGTTACATATATCTACGAGTACAACTCATTTTCTACTCTAAATCATCCGTTTTTGGCCAAGTTTGTCTAATGGCAACGTGGCAGATGGCCACAAGTCTTGAGTGCCTTGGAAAGTTTTTGCCAAAACACCTCGTAAACTAACAAAAATTTATAGGCAACTTTAAGCCAAAATACTTTGCAACTCGTTATTTTCACAGGAACACACACACACACACACACTTACACTTACAGACTTACAACTTTATGTACCTGTTTTTAAACTATGGTTTGAACCCTTTTTGCAGAGGTCCTTTCTCCATTGTTAGACGTTGCATACACAGAGAATCGGGCCAGCAGTTTGCTGTCAAAATTGTCGATGTAGCCAAGTTCACAGCAAGTCCAGGACTGAGTACAGCGGGTAAGTCAAATGACACTCAGGGCCAGGGCCCGCCCAAAAACCAAGGGCATATACTACATATTAGACTGTGTCAGCTCGACCTTGCCGCGCACGCTGAGCAGCAACATCAACTGAATAAATTATAATTAATCTACTTAATTATTCAAAATTATGTTGCTACTAATTGTGCAACAATGAAACGGGTCACCATGCGCCACCCACTTTGCCAATTAAAAAGAAATTTCTCAAGTGCATGAGATGCTTTTGGACCTGAATGTGATGCATGGCCTCCCATAATTCATTGGGCACAGCGCGCAAAATCCATTAAAGACTATGGCAGCTGCTCGGGCACTCTGGGGCGACCATATAAATGCGCATACACCCCCACTCCTATTCCGACAGTTGCCCTTTGTTTTGCCTATCACTTTGGTATATCTCGTTGTACAACTAATTACGTGTAATTACAGATCTGAAACGCGAAGCCACAATATGTCACATGCTGAAGCATCCACACATTGTCGAACTACTAGAGACTTACAGCTCGGAGGGCATGCTTTATATGGTCTTTGAATTGTGAGTAGCCTTAAGTTATTCCTTGTAACTACAACTACAGCTTATCTAAACTGATTTGTTTTTGTTTTCTTTAACAGCATGGAAGGCTCCGACTTGTGCTTCGAAGTTGTAAGACGTGCGGTTGCCGGCTTTGTCTACAGCGAAGCAGTTGCTTGGTAACCTACTACTCCTAGTACTCCTACAATGCCAGCTTATCTAACTGCCATTTATATTATTCATTCCAGCCACTATATGCGCCAAATACTGGAGGCTTTGCGTTATTGCCATGAGAACGACATTTTGCATCGAGATGTGCGACCGGCGTGCGCCTTGTTGGCCACCGTTGATAATTCAGCGCCCGTCAAGCTGGGCGGCTTTGGTTCTGCCATACAGCTGCCTGGTGCAAGGGAAACCATAGAAACGCATGGGCGTGTGGGTTGCCCGCACTATATGGCACCGGAGGTTGTGACGCGGCGGTTGTATGGCAAAGGCTGCGATGTGTGGGGTGCTGGTGTAATGCTGCATGTTCTGCTTTCTGGACGTCTGCCTTTTCTGGGTTCGGGTGTGCGGCTGCAGCAAAGCATAGCGCGCGGACGTTTGTCGGTAAAACAAAAAATAGAAAGAGTGATTATCTTTATGTTTAATCATTACTCATTTACCCATAGTTTGAGGCGCCTGAGTGGAAGTCTATTTCTGCCAACGCCAAGGATCTAGTCATGAAAATGCTGGCTGCCAATCCACATCATAGACTATCGATAACAGAGGTGCTTGAACATCCCTGGATACGCGATCGTGACAAATTGCAGCGAACGCATTTAGCGGATACTGTCGAGGAATTGAAGCGTTATAATGCGCGCCGTAAGCTAAAGGGAGCTGTGCAGGCCATTGCTGGTGGCACCAACATGGATCCACTCTTTGGCACGGAAGCCGATTGTAAGTTGAGCCTTTTGTATGACGATTTATGATTTTACGGTTGTAGCATATGTAATTTTCGCCATAACTCCCGCATGAAAAGGCAACACAATAACTTTATTATGCTACAATGTTCAAAAAAGACAAAAATCGTCCAAAAATATTTTATTAGTCAAAAGAGGGACTGTGTGGTGTATGGGGAAAAGACGGTTACGCATTTATTCTTAAAATCTATGGGAAATTGTATAATAATAGCATAATTTAATACAAATTTGATCGGTTGCTAGCTGGTACCGTGTTTGTGTAGTTTGTTTTCGCAAGTATCTGTGTCAAATTTAGCGTATCAATCGAATCAATCCGATCCCTTCCCCTTTCGTAGAAGCCTAGCCTTCCAGTAACCAAACAGACTATAATCATCTTTGATTTTTTATAACTTGCAGTGGCCGTTGCTGGAGCGCCGGAGATGCTGCATGAATGGGCTGACGAGGAGGCGGGCATAGAGGCTGTACAGCGTATACTTGACTGCTTGGACGATATCTACTCGCTGCAGGATGCGCATGTTGATGCGGATGTGTTACGCGACATGTTGCGCGATATGCGACTGCATCAATTTCTGCAGCTTTTTGATCGCATTGGCTCCACTGTCATAACTGCCACAGGACGTGCACCTACTGCTGAGGCAGTGGCACGCAGTCGTGATGTTTTAGAATTATTATCCTCTGTGGGCGGTGGTAACAAGTATGTAAAGGATGAGCTGTTACAGCTGCTGGCGGCGCCGCATATGCAGGTGAGTGCAGCTTTTAATTCATGTATATATTATATATATCCTTGTCATAGAACTGGACTTTGGTCTTATGTTAGTTTATGTTAGCTTTATTTTGTGGCAAGTTGTGTGCTTATAAAATCGTATGTACATTACGTATACGGCATATGCATTAGCCGAGCTGCGCTCCCTTTGCTCTAGCGCATTTAGATTGTAAGCCCAAACAAATTTGAAATGTATTTAGTGCCAACAAATACTCCTAGGCAGCTTTCCCAAAACACACAGCTGCGAACGGGCACTAATCCTTTGTCCAAACACAAACACACACACGAACTCGGACAAGAGGGATGAAGAAATGCCGCTGCTAATGCAACCAAAATACAAACAATTGAATCAGAATAAACCCAAATGAAATTCGGACCGTACTGCTGCTGCCTATGCTGTTCCTGCTGTTGTTGCTGGTACTGCTGGTTTCAACAAGAGAAACACCATCAGGCAGCAGTCAGCAACATCATCCGTGCCAGCGGCTTGGGGCCGAAAAGGCTTTCTGCTTTGCGCAAAAAAGTATGCTATACAACTCAAGTGCCTCCGTGCCACATACATTTGTAACAGTCCAATGGCGAACGGGCATAAAAACATTTAACGATAGCAAAAATTCTTTTTTTTTCGTTCTCTATCTTGTTGACTGTTTGCAGATGTATTGGCGAGTGTATAAGTATGTGTGTGTGTGTGTGTATGTGTGTGTGTAATTGTGTCTTGGTTTGAGTGCAGAAGATATGAGCGTTATAACTCTGTGCCATCCACTGTTGTTAATTGCTCCTTGAAGCAGACTACGAAATTTTTTGTTTCGTTTTTTTTTATATATATACTCTGTAAACATAATACGGGCGTATATGCGTATATACTTTTTTGCATAACTACGTAACAATACGGGAAAGGGGGTGGCATAGAAAAACAATTTTTTTAGAACTTGAAGAATTAAAAACTTACATAAATTAAACAAAAAAAAAGTGCGAATGACTGGCATCAGAAGCCTTCGGCTTGAAAAGCCAAGCTAAGAAAGAAAAAAATATATGCGTCAAAAAATAAGAAAAAAATAGATTCTGTTTTTTAAGAACGTTAAAGCTTTCATTTGAAATAAATTAATAAGAAATATATAATATTTGATACATGAATCTGCTGTTATACATGCATTGAAAATACCATCAGTCCAATTTCAGGAATATATAATTTTTTTTCAAAAACTTTTGGTGTTGTTTCCAGGGATGGTCGATAAGAAGAATAAGAATTATGGGGCTGATAATAATTCAGGGTCCGTATGAAAGATCCGAAAAATTAAAAGTTTAATTTATACATCTTAATAAAAATGTTAAATTTCAACCAAACTTATAATCAATTATTTTTTTTGGATATTTTATATATTGATCCTTTACGGACATATTAGGTATCAATTTAAAGTTATTAATCTGTACATTACATAAATTTACCCAATCAATTTAATGCTAAATTTATAGGTTCCTTTATATTTAATTCTTATCTCATAAATTTTATTTGTTTTTATCCAAAAGTAAAATAAAACTTGAACGACAAAAAAAAAACCGGAATATAAATCCGATATTTTTTTTTGGATATATTCGCATATTTTTTTTCGTGACTTGGAACCACATTATTTGTAGTAAGTGAAAAAATAGATCAAAAAATATATTTATATAATTTATTTCTTTAAAATTACACTATGTCACAAAATTTCAAAATTTTTCTGATCCCGACTTCAAAATAGTTGATCCCTATGTAAAATTTCACGCTGAATTCAAATCTGCTTAGAAAAATGTTGAAAGTAGAACGGTTTTTGAGATATCGCCAAATTTGCATTTTTCATGTTTTGAAAAAAGGTTACTCTACTAAAATACAATTTTCTCTGGTTTTAGCACACCGATTTTGTAAACTGGGACGAAAATTAAAGATAACAAAATTATTTCTTAAAAAAATTATAGTTGTTTAAAATCCAATCATAAATGACGAAGTTATAGTACTTCAAAGTTGAATTTTTGTAAAAATTTTGATGATTTTTCAATTTTTTGCTGACTTTTACTAAGTTTTTTTCGATCTTTCCATAAAAATTGCTCCGGTTTTAGATATTGATATGATGGCGTAATCTTTTACGAACATTTTTTGCCCTGGTTCATCAACATTGAGTAAAAAATACTTCCGCATTTGGAGTATTTGGTGAAATAACTCAAATTTTATTTTTTATGACTCTGAAAGCACATGAATTCTATTGCTCTCACAAGGTCAAAAGTTTTGCATTGGTCGCAAAATGTCCTCTCTGACATTGATATACATATAAAACTAATATATCGAGTTTTTGCTAATTTTTTCAGTTTAAGAATCACATCTTACCAAGCCAAATAAGGATAAACATTGAGCATTATCTCAAAAACCGTTCTACTTTCAACATATTTCTAAGCAGATTTGAATTCAGCGTGAAATTTTACATAGGGATCAACTATTTTGAAGCCGGGATCAAAAAACTGTTGCATAGTGTTATTAGTAACAATATTGATGAATCACTTTTAACCAAGGTTTTGGTTCATGTCTTGCATAATAAAATGGTTCATGTCATGTTATGCATGTATCTCGCATAAAAAAATTATTTCCCTTGTAATAAAAAAACATCGTAGCTAATTTAAATTTATTTTGCTGCTTAACATATTAATATTATTCTTCAAATTTATTTTAAAAATAAAAAAATTAAATACTACCGATATTCTGAGCTGTGCTAACAAAGAATAGGAAAATTTCCAGAGGGTATCGATAAAAAAAATGTTGAATTGGTAGCACGCAAATTCAAAAGTTTTAATTTCTGGAGCATAGCCGAATTATTATTTAATGATTTGTTGTTTTACATTATAATAGCAATGTTCCAGGATATTTCATTAATATCATGAGTTATGTTTATACTCAGTTGCTCCATAGTTGTGGGTTTGTCAAACTAACTTAGATGCGCGAAATCGCACAACCTTGAAAGTTATCAAACATCAAATTAGTTCCCATTATATGATATCGGAAAATGAAATTTGTATCATGCACCTTTTACCCAAAATTTGACCCAAAACAAATTTCGTTAGTTTGCTTGAAATATTTTTGAGGCATTGTTTTAAATTCGTTTTTGAAACTACAAATTTTCAGGCCTAGAACCTGACTAGTTACGTTTTCTGTACATAGTTAAATTTTTAAAATAAGTTTTTCAAATTTGTTTTTAAAAATAATTAAAATTAAGAAAATTCCATAATGCATGCTGCTAACTTTTTATATAGCTTATGTCAATATGACATTTTATATAAAAATGAATAAAAAATACGTTTAGCGATGAAGCATGTAATATTTAATTAATTCGTTTTTTATCAGCCTTATTTATATATGTGTTGTAAAATGTAAAAAATTTGTTGATTTTGACGTATTCAATGAATTTGCCGTTTAGCTTGCGTTTAAAATTAATTTAATTAAATTGGCTAATTTAGTTGAAACAATGGAAATGTGGTTATTGGTTCCTAATAGCAGTGTGGTCGGAATAACATTTAGTAAGAACAATATAAATAATTACGTTTATTTACAAATATTCCGCATAAGTGTTAATTGTTTGTTTTGCAACTTTGGTTTCTGGTTGTTGCTGTTAAAAAATAAAATTATTTTTGCACTATAATTGTTGTTACTCTTCGTCCTTCATAAGGGGTTCATTCGAGCAACAGAAAGTATAAAAAAATCGGGCATTTAATAAATAAAGAATCTACACCAAGGTGAATAAAAACATTCGTAACTTTGCTATTTGTTTATGCATTTTTATTGATAGTAATCTGTGCTTTTCAATTAAACTTACTTCCAGCTGAACAGTTTTATGATGTTCTTTAAGTACTCCTTTTGCAAATAAGTACATTTTGAATTTAAAAACTTAGAAAACAGCTGAAAAAAAAGAACAAAAGTGTCATAATATCTATTAACGAAATTGCATTAAAAAAAATATTTTAAGTGTGATTTGCTTGTTACCAGGGCCAAAAATCAAATTTTTGTTGCCTACATTCACTTTGTATTTTCGATAAATTCCTTATTTGCCCTATTTTTTCGATAAATTCACACTTTGTTTTTTAAATTTTGTTTTCAATAAAATATTGCTAGTACTTTGCTATTCGGTCTTAAATAAAATTACAGAAAAATATTACTTAAGCAACACTGAAATTTTCTAGGGCAACTTGGGAACCCTGTCGCACTTATCGTCAAAAAATTAGTTTTGGCTGTAAATGTTTTTTTTTTTGGGTTGAGCCAGAAAAAAAAATTAAGTATAATTGTCAATAAATATATTATTTAAAGTTGGTAGAAATACAATATAATCTAAGAATATTTACAATTTTATTTACAGTTGCGGTGAAAAAAATAGCACCAAAATAAGAAGCTCACTTTATTTTACAGTGAAACTTAACTAAAAGAATTTTGGTTTGCAGTTTCTATTCTCTTGCCTTACTGACAGTCTCTCTGATTTGGGAGAGCAAGAAAAATAACAAAAATGATAACGGTTCTTCTCAGAAGAAGCAAAATCGAAAGAAGAATGCAAAATAGCGCGGTGAAAAAAATAGCACTAAGTACATGTTGTCATAGAAAAAAAGCATTTGCGCGAAAATTATTATTGCGAAACCCTCGTGTTTATTAGAAAAAGTTATTTTTTAAAGGAAAACATAGTTTCAAAACAAAATTAATAGCTATTTTTTTAATATGGGTCGCGGAAAGCATTGCAGTGATGAAAAAAGGAAAGTTATCCAAAAAATGCTAAAAGAAGGCAAAACATTCGCCGAAATAGGTCGTATACTGGGCTGTTCCAACAAAATGATCAGTAACGCCAAGAAATTTGTCCCAAAAGTGGAGTCTCGTGGGCCAAAAATCCGTAATGTCGCCATTTCTCGTCAAGCGTCTGGTAAGACAGAGCAAGAAAGAGCCATTTAAGCCAGCAACAGAGCTTAAAAAAGATTTAAAAATTTCTGCAACTGTTGAAACTATACGTACTAGCCAATAAAGGATACTCAACCAAATATTAACACACCAGTTAAATGTCATAGTTTTAAATTAAAAGTATTTTTGTTTTAAATTTTTAAGTTAATTTGTTGTTTTCGCCATTGTGACTGGATAGTGCTATTTTTGTTACCGCCTTATTTTGACCTAACCAATATGATAAATGAATATATTTTGAAATACTCAAGAAATATGGAGTCCTTTCTTTTTACAAATATATTAATAGATTGATTAATTGAATAAAATCACTTTATGTTCAAAAAATTCAGTTATTTTCCAAATTTTACAACTTTGAATTTCGCAACATACTATGGTGCTATTATTTTCACCGCAGCTGTAAGTATAAAATGGATATTCGGTTTCGAATCACATGATAAGATTCGGTTTGGTGTAATTGGGAGTACCAAACATTCGGTTATATATAAAATGAATCCGAATAAAATGTTCTAATTCGTTTTCCGGAACACGGCTGAATATTTTTTGAAGTTAGAAAAAATCGTTTTTAGAACACTCTTCATTATACTTATGTAACTATCCTACTCCCTCAATAGAACTCACATAGTTAGTAATTGCGTTAGATATTATATTAGTTACAAAATTGGAAAGAAAAGTATAAGAGTGTAATTATGACCAATGCTTCCGATTGCTTTTGAGCTGGAGCTGAGTTCAAAAAAACATTGGGTCAAGTTTCTGATATAACCTCAAAGAACCTTATACAAGAGTTCATTTTGGTTTTTATCTCAGAATCCGACCGTGTTAAGTTTTTTTGGCCCTCGTATTCGGATTCACTAAGCCCAAAAACAAATAAAAAACATCATAGCACATTAGGACTCGGAAAAAGATTTTTGATGGGGTGTTTGGGGTTAGGTTATAACACATCTATACAAAATAAAAGTATAATTATATGTTGCATATGCTCATGGGGTCGCTAAGATCAAATCTGAGGTACAAACTGCCACGGTACTTGGTACTTCTGTGCTGTGACCCCAAAAATACCATAAAATCGAGTTACTTTGAGGGTTATGTGATATCTTTCATTAAGGCTCATACAGCATCCAATTAGAAAATCTAAAAAATAGAATAATAAATTTTGCGCATAATTTTTATGTATAAGTAATAATCATTACTTTAAAAATGTATTTAAAAATGTTTTATAAATTGTACCAGTATTCGGTGTAAAGCAAGTATATGGTGGGCCTTCTGTTGGTTTGATTGTTAAGAACTCATGATTCGGAAAATGACAGTCTTCGTTTAACAAGCGAATCAGTAGCAATACAATTTGTTCGGTCTTCTTAGGTCTTAAAAGAACCATTAAAGCAAGTATAGAGTGGGCCATTTGTTGGCTTGATTGTTAAAAACTCATGATTCGGAAAATGACAGTTTTCGTTTAACAAGCGAATCAGTAGCAGTACAATTTATTCGGTCTTCTTAGCCAGGATTCAAGAAAATTATTAAACGGTTCCAGTCAACTGGTTCAGTGGCCGGTACAACAAAATATCTGCATGTTCGCCTGTATTGTACACTCGATAATATGGATGCAGTTAAGGCCAATGTCGACAAATCTCCGGGGACACGTTGGCAAGAATTAAATGACGCAACAATTGAATCCCACGGATCATTGTCAGCGTCTCTTATTCGTTTAATGAATGGAAGAAAAGCCATTGCAAATTACGGGTCTGTACAGCCAGCTCGGCGGCCATTTGTGCGGTATTATTTTTCATACATAAATGAGTAGTTTCAAACTCGCATAAATTTGCCCGATTTGAGCGTACAAAATGCAATTAACAAACAAACCAACAGAAGGCTCACCTTACAAAGTTGTGTAATAATTATCCCTTTGAAAATTGAATTGGAAATTGGAAAAAATCATCATCAGCTAAAAAAAAATCTGTAATAATTTCTCGTTAGGAGTATGACTCGACATATGTGTCTATGTAAATATAACCATATCAAGTAAGAAGCTTTTGAAAATGGATACAGTGCATTTCGTAGTCGCAATTTGTGGATTTCCATGTTCTTTAGTTTATTTTTTTGTTTATGCGTTGTACGTGGGCGGCGGTTTTTAGGCTTTGGTTTATTTCATTTTTTTTTTTTGGGAGGCGCTTCTGTCAGTTGGCCACATGGAATAATTGTGTGTTAGTGTTGGTAGCTGTATGTGTGTGTGTGTGTGTGACGCAAGCGCTGCCCAAGCAGGCTGGGAATGATTTTTCATAAATTCATGGAAAAATATATGACCAACTGCACAAAACATAGGCTGAAGCTATGGAATAATAAAAAAAAATGTGTTAATGCTATATATACCAGTTCGTTGAATTGGTAAGGCTGTGTGATGGGGGAAAGGGAGGTGTAGGGCAGGCACGCAGAGAGGGTTGTCCGCACGCTTATAACAATGTAAAGGCCTCGGTCGCTGCGGCAGCGCAGCATTAAAACAATATCTGTCCAGCAGGCGTCAGCTTTGGAGCAGCAGCAGCGGCAGCAGGCGTCGCTGCAAACTGCTTTACATGCTTGCAACTCGCAGCAGGCGCTCGCAGGCTCTCCCGCTGCAAAGTGCAGCGAGCGCAATCCTGGCTCGAGTGTGTTGCAACGTTGCCAACGTTACAGATACAAATGCTGCTGCCGCGCCCCCTAGCCGTTGGACTGTTGTTGTTGTGGGCCAAACTGGCGTGTTGATGACTTTTGGTCATAAGACTGCAGTGGTGTTAGTATTGGTATGCGTTGCACACACTATTCGAGATTGACTTAAATAAAAACGCGCACACATTTCAGTTTAGTTTGCGGCCTAGCCGCCAGGGGACGACAAGGCAGTGGCTGTGGCAGCGGCAACAACGTCAGTGGCAACAACGAACTCCTTTCGTTCATCGTATGCGCCTTCGTTAGATTTATTTGACACTTGGCAAGTCATGTGTGAAAAAAGCGCCTAACGAGCAACTTGGTATGTACCGCGTACCGCCCCTGTACGAATAATTCGTCTGTTGCCAAACAGCTCCTTGCACTGCTCGAAACACGTTGTCTGCTCCCCGCGTGCGTGCTCGAGTTCATAACTTGTACGGAACGTGTAGTGTCTATTTTGTATGGTTGAAAACAAGAAAAAAAAATAAAAACAAAAGAAATGAAGCAGCAAAACAAAGCAATGAAGTAGCGCGCAAGAAACCTTCGTCAGGATAACATGCCATACTACAGCTACAGACAAGTATTTCTCAAGTGACCGTGCCAGAAACAGAGCCAGCAGCAGCAGCAGCGCTGCTCGCCTGACCCAATTAAGCCTCGTCGCGAAGTTGCTCGACAAGCTACGGCTACAGCTACGACTGAGACTATGTTTGGCTATGGTTACAGCTAAGCTGCTAACCCAAAGTGTTTGGTGTAAGTCAAGTGTCGCGCCGTGTCAGTGTGCCAATTACGCGCGTGCATTTCCGCGGCCTGCTCCAGTGAGACGACTCTTTACCACGTGTGCAGCAACAGCAGCAGCGGCGGCGGCGGCGTCGTCGTCGTCGTCAGTGGAGCATCACCAACGCCAACAGTGTAATCTCCAGCGGCCGCATGCTCAGCCTATCGTACACGTATTTGGCGGCAAAATTCACATGGGAGCAATTGACAGAATGGCAACGTTCACGTTGGCCATGTGGCGTTGGGGCCAGGCTGTCGCTTTGCTCATAAATTGGCAACACAAAAAAGTGCCCAACAAGCGGCTGTAAAGGCCTAAACACATACATAAGTATATATACTATATACATATATATTTGTGGTTTAAGTATATATATCAATTCACCTGCCTAATCTAAATTCAAATGTGCTCAAAAAGTTGGAGTCGGAGTCGGAGCAACGAATATAAATTATAAATACAAAAACCGAAAAGCCAAATTAGCATATATAAGTTTTATTTGAATGGAGGAGGACGAGTCGGCGGAGGAGGACCCAGATGTTTGTTGTTGCTGTGACACAACATCAACAGCATCCTCCGTAACGCCACAGTTAAGCATATTCCAATGGATTGGACTGGAGACAGCTGAACATTTGCCCGCATACATAACCAGATACTACAACAATTTGCATCAGCAGGTAAATTAGTTGGATAATGCTACTACTTATGTAGTGAGTAATCATAGCGAGTGATGTGTGCATGTGTGTGTTTTTTTTGGGATATATGCTATATACTATGTATATGTGAGCCCATCCTATAGCTCATAAGTGGTTTCTGTGCCGCACAGTGGTGCAAGAAAGGTTGTGAAAACATATTGTAAACTTAAATAAATTAAAAAATATGTAAATTTAAAACGATTGTGAGATTGGAATACAAAATAGAACATTTATAGATTCCGGCTCGATTTCGATTAAAATAGATAGTCACACTAAGGCGTTGAGTAACGTACCATTTTATTATTATAGTTTTCAGTCATGTTTTTCAGATATATGCAAAAGTTGTTGACTGCCTAAATTGACAGACCGAGTTTATAATAATTTGGACGCTTACTTCGAAATACAACCTGCTAGATGGCGAGTACTTTGACTTAAATAAGTACTCAAGAGATTAGGGTATAAAAGAGGAAAGGAGATTTTTGGAGACAAGTCCACTCCAGTCCAACCCTGAGAGTGATTTTAGAGAGCATGGAATAATTTTCAACAATCTTTTCGTGTAGCTTGCATTTATTATGACTAGGGGAATAATCTTAGCAAATCGCAATCATAGCTTCGAGAAGCTGGGTTAAATTTCATGTTAGAGCCCTTAGTCGCTGCTAAAGTGTGAAAGGGTATTTTCTTCTACATGACTATATTTGGGCTCATGATTTTTCGAAAGAAAAGTTTGAAAAAATCACGTTTAGAAACGAATTAAAGATGCCAAGTAGCATCAACTGCATACGCCAAGAAATTCTGTTCCAGAATAGCCTACTTGGTGGTTGGCTGCATATAGCGCTGTACTACAAGTTTACGCATTTAAGGAAATTTAAGGACTGCATTAGTTCAAGACACCGCCGTTCGGATTCGGATATAAACTGTAGGTTCCTGTTCTCTTCACTCTTTAGTCTATGGGAGACTGAAAAATTAGTCAGTCAGGGAATTATTAACGACTGCATCTAAAAGTATGCTACATAAAATACATTGTTCATCCAAATCTGGATTGTAGCAGAAAATCTTTTAGAGAAAAACGAGCTTTCAGAAAAACTACAGATATCTCAATTTAGAGGAATTTTTTTAATAAGTACGGTGAGGCTTAAGGTCTATCAAGCTCTTTAAAAAAGTTTTCTTTAAAAGTTCTTCTGTAATCGGGCAGACCTTAAAAATTTTATTGTATTTTTGGTAACAAATTTAAAAGTTTAAAGCATTGTTAACTTTGTAGAGCAAAAGGCAAAAAAAAGAGAACTCCTGAGTGTCTTCGAATATACTTTTAAATCACTTCGGACACTGTTGGCCCATGACTTAATTGTATAATGTCTTAGTTAGTCTGGGATTGTGTTTGTGTTTCATAAAGTTCCAAGTTTATGAAAAGTTTTTGTAGTACATTGTTGATTAATGATGTGCACTCGATAACAAACGTTTTCACTTATTACTTTAGCGATAAATGTTTTAAGCAACAAAAGTTTACAGCAATTACTTTACAAGCCATAAATTGCTTTAAAAAGTTGCCTGTAAATTGCCTTTAATTTAGGTCTTAAGTATTATTTGCAAAAATGTGTTTCATGGGAAAGGCAGAGGATGTTGTAGGCGAAATCTAAAAATAACGCTTTTTAATGATGTAATAACTATATGGTAAACAAAGGAATTAAAAGTAATAAACTTTAAATAACAAATTCTTGAATATATATACATAGTATGTATATGCCTATATTTTGTATGTTTTTGAGTTTATAGAGCTGTAACCCTTATAGTTCTAGGCAAATGTAGCTATTTTAGAACAGGTTTTTAATACCCAGTACCGATATACATGTAAAAAGGACTAATAATTTATAATTAAATTCAATTTTGTTTCCCTGACCATCGTTCTCAGTTTACCTTAACTTGGATATTTTCTTAACTGCCTTTTAAAAATGAAAGAATTATTATTAGGTACTATTTCTACTTACTTATACTTTTGATAAAAATGAGGGCAGCACCTGCCGGATATGTTTTTATGTATAAGAGGAAAATACTTTTTAAATTGTTCTATTTAAAATCTATTTTTAACAGTTGCGATGCTTACTTTGTCGGGCATAAGTGCATAATAGTTAAAGAGCAAAGTGTTCAACTGCTGTTTACACCAAAAAAATTCCGCATTTGTACTCCAGTAGGGCCTTTTGTCCAAATGATTGTTGACAAAAGCGCCAATATCTAAAATCATGAACATAACAAAGACAAACCAAACAAAATGATACTTTAAACATACTATTAATTGTTGCATACGTTGCTATTGGGCATTTTTGCCTTTTTGCCTCGTTGTTTGGGTTGCTTGCGCCGTGAACTTGGTTCCATTAGATTTGAAGACAATCACGCTTTCCACTACACCTTAGCCACTGTGATGCTCACGTCGTGATTTTGACAGTGTTGTCTTTGGGTCCGACAAATTGGACAATCCAAATGTAAAATCTTTACTTTGAAAATACGATTTAATTGTCAAGCGATTGATAAATATTATACGGGGGTGCCACAGAAAACCAATTCGATTCAATTTCGAAACAATTGCAATTCTTGGTGCCACAGACATGGCTAAGAACGGTTTTAAAACATAAAGGTACAAGTAGAACGGAAAATTCGATTAGACATTTTCTAAAAAATTTCTAAACTATGTATATTTCGTGACCGCGTCACAAAGTTCATATAAATCGAATTTACGATCGTTTTCGTATTTGTATTAAAAATATTTTGTGTTCTTAAAAGTATTGTTAAGCGTTAAATTCTCTATATTGTATGGTATACTTGTTCCAACTAAAAAAGCTATCTCTCGACTTCTGTTTCATGAGTCACTAACTTATTCATCGTTGTAATTTACCACCTTCAATCTGTTAATAATCGCTTTTAAAACTTTAACCCAATTGAGAGCAGAAATCCTTGTAACACGAAAATGGAAAAAAGTAATTTTCACATGCTGATTAAGCATTATTTTTTGACTGAAAAGTTTAACACCGAACCTAAAGGCTAACTAAGTATTATAGGGCTGCAAACCATAAATTTTTGAGGTCAAGAAGTGGTTTACTGAGTTCCTTTGACAAAAGACGCTCGAAAGATTTCGTAACGCCAAAAATCATTGAAATCTAGGGCATATTGATTTCAAACGTTTATATTGCCTCATGATTTCTGATGTAACGATATTTTGGGATGACCTGAACGTTTGAAATTATCATTTCGTAGATTTCAAAGATTCCTGACTTGTCGACATCTTTCATATTTCCTAAAAATTTGGGAAAACTACAAAAAAATTTATATGAGTGGTTAAAAATCGATTAAACCGTAAGTTCGAAAAAAATAAGTTTTGAGCATGGTGTTGCGTCAGAAATCTTGGAAATCCTCAGAATAATTCTGGGCGATTGAAGAACTTATTCTTTTAACAGTACAATAGAACTTTCCTATTTGTATGGACAGGCCTGACGAGAGGGGGGGAATCGGGGACTTTTTCTCCCGACACGGAGTTCTCGGAGGTGCCCGGACTCGAGACTAAAATGGGCGTAGTTTTTTGAAATGCATTATTATGATTTTATCAAATCAGCAATTCTCTCAGAAATTCTTTCCATACTCCATGTTGATCTCACACTTTTCAACAATTATACGTATTTTCATGAATTAAGAAAAATTGATAGGGGCAAGGATCCGAGATATTCTCCGGGGCCCGGATATTCTCTCTACGGCCCTGCGTATGGGTATATCAAATTGATTTGTTATATCAAAAATTCGTTACCGAAAACGAAGCATAGAAAATTTCCCTGAAATGTGCTATAACTTGCTGTGCCAAACCCGATATGATTCAGCTTTTCTTCTTGCGAAAATTTTCTGTTTCCAAATTCGGAAAAATCTATGCGTGGTAAGAGACTTTGTTCGAGCTTAAATTGCATAACTAAAAGTAATAATTTTTTTAAGAAAACCTCAAAATCCATATTATGGAAGCAATAAATAAACAGTATTAATGTTTGATTAAATGTATACGGTATAAGAAGCCTATGTTGCTAAATGCACAGACTTTTCAAACTGCCCTCTTGCAGGTTTTTAGTTAATCCCCTAAAACTTTTAGCCATATAGCAAAATTATTTAATTTGATGGCTTTTTAATGTTAGCCCAAATAACGCCAACGTTAAAAAAAAAAAAACGAACTCAAGACCAGCTGCATTGTACGACGTCCTCAACGACACTACACCAAACTACTTTATATTATATAAAATAACGCAGTTAAAAAATATCATCAAAATAGAGAGCTAAAGGCATTGCTGACAATTTTTCCATCATACTCAAACCACTGTGCAAGGACACTTTTGGCCTGCTTTGAAGCGCAAGCCATCAGCTTTATTACAATGCTCGTTGTACCTTTGACTTGTTTTGTGATTTGCCAAACGTGGTTGCTCCTATAACTGCTATATGAATGTGGGTATGTGTGTGTGTGTAAGAACTAACAACTTAAACGTGTCAACAAGCTTAAGTGGGGTAAGGAAATGGGAGTGGCCCAAACCTAGCTGGCACATTAAGGTTATACATTTGGCCACATAAATGTCTAAGCTGTGGCAAGTGCATGCTGCTGCCGCTGCTGCTGCTGCTGCCACTGCCATAGTGGCAACTAACTGCTGTCATTCTTCTTGTTTGTTGCTGTAGTTCCTGGCAACAACGCTGTTGTTGTTGGCAACAAAATTGGTTATGTGTCGTCGAGTACATACTATAGTCAAGTCAACATATGCCTTTAGCCGCTGGCCGCGTTGTTGCCACTTCAATGAAATGACAAATTCGTGCCAAATTGCTTTGACCAAAATGAGCAGAAGATGGAGCAGCTAGACGAGAATGACTTTGGATATGGGCAGTGTCGTCGCCAATAGCAGCGTGTTAATAGTTTATAGCTGGTTTGACTTAACCACACACACACAGATACAAACACAGATTCACACTTGGAGGACCCTGGGCTATTACATGTGTTGTGCGGCCTTGACCTACACTGCGTCACATTGCTTGTTGAATCCTTGAGCGCTTTGGCGCTTATATTTACTATATATGCAATGTGAAATGGTTTCCAATTCACTTGAACTCACGCACACATATGCACATACTAGTTACATTTATGTGTCATTGTAGTTTTTACATACATACATACATTACATATACAACTGTCAGTCGACACACTTTTAACGTCATCTCGTTCTCTTATTGTGCATTAATTAAACGCTTGTTATATACTACATAGTTACAGCGGTGTACATAGCTTGACAATCTCCAATTCTGATTCTGATTTGCATGACAGTTTTCTGTCGTTGCTGAATTAAGCAGCTTGTCCTTGTTATGACACGCCACTTACCATTAGCCAAACAATACATAATCAATACATACATAGCGACCAATGCCATTCAAAAAGCCACAAAAAAAAAGTTGAAAAATAAAAATACAAATTCAAACGTTCAGGCAGTTTGATTGGGGGTCATTGATGTTCTTATACTCTTGCAAAGAGCAAGTCTTTTTTTAACGAATGTATATAAGACCTTACTCTTAATTTCTTCATTAATTTCATCATCCAGTTGGAAAATGAAGGATACGACGTGCTTAGCAAAATTTTGTTAAATGGTACATTTTTTGTATTTTCTAACACTGTGTAATAGCAAAACTGGTCACTGAAGTGGCTCCTTTTCCAGATACTAGTATAGTACAAAGCCATAAAGCATTTTTTTTCGGAGCCAAAATTTCTTTGAAAGTGTCTCTTTTGGTGTTTCTCATAGCTAGTAAAATATTTATCAATTAGAAATACAAAATAAATTTTTATTATCACGTATTTTTCCCTGTTCGGTTGGGACAGTTATTAATAGAGATACTATTGCTCCTCCCAATGGTCAGTCAGGGAATAATTATTATTTTTCGAAATTGCTAGATATTAACACCAAAATGGTAAATTCTACAGCAAAAAAAAAAATGCAATTTGGCTATTTATTTAATATTATTACCCTCCATAAGAAAGTCAACGAATAAAATATACTAAAAGTTTGGCTTTTAATAACAATATCCTTTCATGGTTTTTTATACTCTCAGCAACACTGAAACAGAAAATTGTTCAAAATAAAATACTGTTCAACACTATTGAATTGTAGTTCTATAAAGAATGCACCAAATAGGTTCTCATCCTGAAAAAAAATAGCACACTAGAAATATATCCAAAGAATCTAAAATCATAAAGGTGACCTACCCATCTCTTAGGGCGTCTCGTTGTTTGTTTAATTGTTTAAGACCATTTATCTCATTTTATCGTACATAAAAACGTTTAAGACAACTAAGGGTCCAGCTGGCTAAGGTACTTTAATATTTACCTACAAAATAAAAATATGATTATTTCATCGTTTAAAAAAGAACTACAAGGTGTGTTCAAAAAGTCTCGCGAATTTTGTGTTTTTTCAAAAATTATTTATTTATTCATGAATATCTATTTTGTCCACCTTCAGAGCAATCCCCATGAGATATTATACACTTGTGCCAACGACGTGTGACCAGTTGCGTTATCGTTGTGCAAAAGCCAATCTTTGTTCTTCCACAAATCCGGGACGTTTCTGCGCAGGTAATCATTCCTTATTGACCGTTCTATCCTGTGGCAAGAACTCATGATGCACCACGTCCTTGCAATCGAAGAAATCTGTAATCAGAACTGTCACATTCAACTGAATTTGGCGCGCTTTTTCGGTCTTAGTTCGTGCTGCAGCTTTCATTGAGATGATTGAGCTCTCATTAGCAATTGTTCCTGCGATTGGTGTTTTTGGTCGAAATTGAGCAATTTTGGTACGAATTTCAGCGGCTGATCCTACGTCTCACGACCAAATCAGCTTTGCCAATCGATATGTCTAGGTCCTCAGCTGACTATTTCTAACGGTTATTCGACGATAGGCCAATACCATTTTCTTCACTTTATCAATTTGATTAGTCTGTTGTTTAGTAGCTTCTACCGAAAATGCCAAGAGTCGAACATTCCGAATGCATTCTCGGCATATTAATTTCTGTTTTCACTATCAAAAGGTTGATACAGCAGTTCATTGCAAGTCGCATTTTTGCGAATAGTGTAAAAATCGAAGACGAGTCAAAACACGTGCAAGCACAGCAGCTGCCAACAATTAAGTGAACATTGCAAAATGGCCGAGGTTGTTTACAAGAATGTAGTGCTAGAGATCATGAGTCTACAATAGAACGAACCAGCAACAAAATCGAACTTCGAATTTCGTTACGTATATCGTAACTCACGAAAAGTTCATAATTCGCCGATTGCTGGGATTTCGAACACATCGTCGTATGTATTAGCTTTTGACTGTACAAAATATCATGATATTGTCCATCTTTTGACAAAAAATTAAGTTGATCCAGCTGGGCAAATCGATTCATTAATATTCACACCAAATAGAAGAACGCATAAAAACACGTCTTTAATAAAAATGGTAATAAACATATATTTAAGGAACATATTTAAAATAAAATATTAAAATAACCACCAGTTGAAAATTTAGATTTAAAAAAAAAATTGTTCAAAAATATTCACGAAAAACACGTTTTTTAAATTAAGCCACAACGCGTTAAGTTTATAAACTGAAATTTTGCCAATTTTGTTTTTGCCATATACATCGAAATGTAACATTAGTTTTCAAAAACGCTGACAGCAGTTTCCAGTACCAGCTATACACTTTAAAAAATAATTGTATAGAAAGTTCTACTCAGAACTACATATTTTGGACGGTAGATGGCGCCAAAGTCAATCAAAAGCCGTTTTTTTTTAATATAACATCTCCTTGCCCTTTTTTGTCTGTGATGAAAAGTGGTAGATCCCAAAAAAATACATCACACGTTGTAATAATTTCAAGTAGTTCCTATCGTTTTGCTAAATATGTAACTCTTTAAGTTATTTAAGATTCATAGTAATTTCAGTTCAGTTTCAGAATTCCCTCAAGCCACCACCGAGAATACTTCTATTACAACTTCTGAAATAACTTTTTTGAGGAGTTTTAATTTTCTATAGCTAAATTTTTTAGTTGACTATTAACTGTCACTTTTATATTTATATAAATCGTATTTCTCGAAATCTAAGCGTTTTTATATGATTTTGGTTCCAATTTTTGTGCCTGCAAAAAAAGGTTTAAAATCTAAGTTCTGAGATGTTAATTCTTAAAGGTTCTGTTTTTTTTATCACGGTAGCTGTTTGACTAAAATTAATTTATTTTAGAATTTATTTAAACAGAAACTTGAATGAATTCTCAAAAAGTTTGGAAAAACTGTATTGTAAATAATTAAATGCTGCAATTAAAACTGTCATTTTATATGAGCTTCTAATACATATGCTTTGAGAGCCCCGTAATCAAGTCAAAGAAACAATATAAATCCATCTCTCTCAATTTCTTTTATATCTAGGGTCACGTGGCCTCTATAAAACGTGTCCATCGGCTTCGATCCTTCGCGATTACCTTGATATCATTAAAAGATTTTCCTGTAGACCTAAGTTCCTTCTCGAGTGTCCTCTTCCAAGTGCATCTAGTGTGCCTTTATTTCTGCTACCTGGTGGGTTCCATTCGAGCGCTTGTTTACAAAGTTCCTTCTCGAGTGTCCTCTTCCAAGTGCATCTAGTGCGCCTTTATTTCTGGTACCTGGTGGGTTCCATTCGAGCGCTTGTTTACATAGTTCTGTGGGATCCTTGCGAAGGGTATGACCAACCCATCTCCACTTTCTCTGCTTTATTTGTGTCTGTATTGCCAAACGCTATTAAATAACAAGTTGTAATTAATAAATACAATCTTGGCATTCTTTAAATATCCCAGAATGCATCTAAATATTTTACATTATTTATTTTATTAAACATTCACATATTTGTGTACTATTAAATTGGAATTAATTTAAGTTAAATTTTAATAGATATATTTGTTGCGTCAACTTCATTGCCAGGTGTCGCTTGTCAGCAAATTAATTCACCTTAATTTGCCGACTTACCAATAAGCTTGAACAATTGCAGCTTAAAATCCAAAACTTTTTAAAACCCGACTGATTTGCAAAAGATCTCTACGCTTTAGTAAAATTAAAGTTGATATTCTCTGGAATCACAAAATGCAAACAAAAAATTGAATTCCGGAAAAATATGAATTTTAGCTCAGACAATTTTTGTCTGTTTATTACATATTTCCAACGAAATTCTGAATAGTTTAGACATGAAAGACTCACAAAATTTCACTAATTATGATGAGCAGCAAAGTAACCAAAGAGCAAGATATACAGATAGACAGATGGACTAACTTGGCTAGACCCACTAAGCTCAATGTGCTTAACTAGAATAATTTTTAGGGTCAGAGTTATCTATTGACTGCAACTCATGACACAGTTAATGTACCCTCTTTGTAGGCACAAAAAAATCTGGCTGCATAGCAAAGGAAAGCTGCTGGGTCACATTCAATAAATATTTGCTGTTTGCTGTGCTTCAACAGATTCATAACTCATAAAATGGCTGCGTCGGCCTTAGTACATAGCACCCATTGAAGAGAGAACCCATTTGGGGTAGACCTGATATAGTTTTATGCCTTTATATATGCGTAAAGTCGGTCGCCTTCAACTGGCTGGCTGGCTGACTGCGCCTGGATGTTTGCACAACCTCAATGGCAGCCTGTCCAGTTGCGCCTCCGGCCCCATTTGGCGCCTTTTGTAAAGTATTTGCCGCACGCAAACAACTTGCAGCACTCGAGCCACAGAAGGCAACTTACCACATGTAATTAGGTTGTGGCTTGCACCTTGTTTTCTGTGCACAGCCAGAGCTCTACATATCTATTCCGAGCGTACATTTTGAGTTGTTTGTGTTTTTTTTTTCTGTGCTTATATACTAGTATTTTGGCAATGATTCCTTTCTTTGGAAGTGCAGCAGCAACCACAACAAGCCAGGGTAAATACTAGTAGAAGTTGCAGCAGCCCGCATGCAATAAGCAAATATGCGCAATATGCGTTAGTGTGAGTGTGTTTGTGTGTGTGTGGACTTTAAGTCACCTACTTTAGACTGCCTTAGCAGTGACTGCTGCTGCTTGGCATGATTTAGCCGGAGTAAGTGTTGTGCTATCATTTGTCCAGCAGCAAGGGTGCAGGCAACAGTGCAACTGCCACAACAACAAGATGATGAAGAGAAGCTTGCAGAAGTTGCTGCTGCTGCCGATGATGATGATGATGATGACGATGAGTACTACTTTGATGATGATTGGGTTAACGAGTACGTGCAGCAGGCAGCGCTATAAATTACTTGGGCTACAAGCGCTGATGATGCTTCTGCTGCTGCTAAACAAACAGCAGACACAGCAGTTAGCAGCGGCAGCGACGTAGACGTCGACGACGCAGCAAGCAGCGGATGCCAATAGTGAGAAATGCTGTTAAAGAGGCGCAAACAACAACAAGAACCAGAACAAGAGCGAGGCATGGACCAGGACGAGCTGGCTTAACAGCGCCTGCGCCGTACAGCATACAGCGCAGTCGCTGCCTGCAGATTCAGCACAAAGTCAAAGGCAAAGCCAGGCGGTTGAGTAGCCACCCACAGACAATAGCTGGGCATGCACATACGACGAGTACACGTTGTGCTGTGGAGTAGAGTTGTCTCGCTTACGCATAAGCAGCTTTGGCTATCTGCACCGGAAATTGATTGCTCCGTTGACTTCGTTTTGGGCTGCTGCCGCTGCTTCTGGTGATGCTGCCACACAAGGTGAAAGGCAAATGGCTGTGCTGCATTCAGCTGAAAGAGAGTTTTAGTCAGTTTGTGACTCTTGTTGGCAGCGCGTAGCAGGCCATAGTTTAGTCTATAATTGTGCACCTTGCGAGCTGGAACTGTGGCAGTATAACGCGAGCCCTTGCCTGGAAAGGAGGGTACACACCACACAGACACTAAAGAAACAACAGCAGCAAGGCACAGACAACACTTTACTCACTCGACTGACTCGGACTCGGACTCCTGCTACTGCTGCTGCTGTATATACTGCTACTATAACACACTATACTCGAATCACCCACACACACACGCACATAAAGCTACTATCATACATATACATATGTATATACATAGCAACACAGTGAAGTGAGTGGCATGGTAGCTGCTGCCTGCCATACGGCGCAGCAAATACGAGTATATAAAAAAAATTAAATAAGAAAAGTTTGTGCAAAGTGAAACTTCAAATAGTGTACAAAAAAAAAAGGAGCCAAAGAAAATGTACAGCAAAAAAAACTGTTAAACTGTAAAACTTTTTAATTTATAAATCAAGATGTACCCAAAAAAAACACACAAAAAACAAAACAAGTGCCAAACTTTTTGACTCTGCCAAATTAGAAAGTTACAAGCAAAAAAAAAAGGCTGCGCGTAAAAGTATGCTATGAAAATGTTTTTTCTAGCTGCGCGTTTAAATTGAACCATGAAAAATGTAGCGGGCATAAACCGTCACTTATTTGCTGACAAAATCTGCTCAATCAAATTGATTTTTAGACGCGGAAAAAAAAAAGTTCTTAAATACGCACACACACACATACACACTTACAAACAAACCATCATATATAAATATATATAAAATACGTGTGCGCTTGGCGACTTTTTCACGCCATTGAATTTGCTACTCGCTGGCTGATTTTTTGCATATTGTGCGAACAACGCACAACGAGTGTAGGAGTAGGAGGAGGCACAAATGGAGGCGGCGGATGTTGAGGCATGAGTTGCTGCCTACCATTGAGTACACTGAGTATGCTTGCACGTTCAGTCAGTCAGTCAGTCAGTCAGTTAAGCAGTCAGTCAGTCAGTCGGTCGGTCTGGCATAATTTTTGTGTATGTGGGAGTTGTTTGCAGCAGTTGTAGCTAGCTAGCCAGCCATCCTGCCTGCCAGTGTGCCTGCCGAGTGGCACTCGTGTGAGTGTGTACTTTTTTGTTGTTTCGTTTCGATTCAGTTCGGCATTGGGATTCGTTTCGTTTCGCTGCGTGCGAAGCAACAACCGCAGCGCATCAGTCTACAGTCTGGAGGCGGCAGCAGCATCAAGTCCAACCACATTTCAAAATCGATTTACCAAATTATTATCAATGATTTCGAAAACGGCTAACAAAATGCGCACAAAATTGAATTAAATTAAACCAATTTTGTGCGTGTGTTTTGTGTGTGTGTGTGTGCGAGCGTGTAAATATAATCAAAATCCTAACTTATTGCATTACAAGTTTTGGTTTTTTTTGCTTTAACCCTACAGTGACTGACTGTGCATAAGTGCATTAAATTATAAAAAAGATAAGAAGCACTTGCTTTTTGTGCTGTGTTAACTCTTTATTGATTTTGGCTTCTTAACTGACTCTAAAGACAAACAAATATTGTAATAACAACAACAATAACAACGACGCGCAGCTGCAAAAACAACTAAAACAACAACAGCATTAAAACGTTGCAGTAAGTATTAGAGCATTACACCTGAACTGAGCGTAGACACCCGCTCCTAAAGCTTCTACTCCTCTACCCCCCAAAACATCTCTCAAACATTACAACTTCACTCACATAACAACTCCAAAGCAATACAGCAACAGCAGCGCTGGCAGCGACTGCGACTGCACAGTCGCCCCCGCAGCCAACTTCAAGTTCCTATGCCATTTCCGTCTCCGCTTGCCTTATCAAAAATGTGTATGTATGTATATATACGAGCATTGCGTTTTGCACGCACGCACACTAGCACACATACACTCTCCTTGGTACTCTCACACCCACACAGACATACGAAAAATGTTTGGTTTCATTTGCTTTGCACCGCACTCTGTCAACTGCAACAACTGCTGCTCCAGCTACCCCCCAACCCACACATACACCCAACCCAACCCACACTTACATGCCTCACTCACACCCTGTCTCACACGTACACACACACACACACACAGACTTACCTCATTTCGCTACGCTTTGCGGCGCAGCTACATTTCTCTCAGTGCGTCTTGGTATTGCTTTCTGGGTTTCTGCGTCGGAGCATATCTGTGTTTTTTTTTTTTTGTGTGTTGGTTCTTTGGTTCTGTTTTCTGTACTTTTTATTATTTTACTTCTTTTGTTGGCTGATTTTGGTTGCGCTTGCGGTTCGGCACAGTGTTCCGCTGTCTGTTTGTTGCTCCTGCTGCTGCTGCTCCTGTGGCTGCCTTTTGTTGGTTTTTGAATCTTTTATGAATTGAATTTTGTTATTTTTTCGCGTATGTTCTGCAACAAACTTTTTGCCAGCTCTTCATCTTTTTATTTTTTATTTTTGCTTACCAAGAGTTTATGGTTTCCTTAGGCTCGAGTGTGAGAATACCACGCTGGGCACGTTTCTCTTACAGCAGACACTGGCCACATTAGCATTCTAAAGTGCTGAAAGCAACGGAAGCTAAAGCAACAAACAACATTTGTTTGCCTTGTGCCATGTGCCATGTGCCGCCTTGTGCCTTTTTGTTGCCTTCTTTCTATTGCTGTAGTCAGCTATATTTTGTATCTTTATTTGATATTTAAGCATTCACAATTTCTTTTTAATTTAATGCTGGCCCTAGCTATTTTTTTTTGCATCTCGGCCTTATCTATGTCTGGGCTTTGTGGCCCACATAAAAACTATTTAGCATAAATAGTCCTTTAGTCCCAGGGGTTCGCTGCCCACTTTTATTATTAGCACATAATTTCATGTTTAAAATTTTAGACTCTTTCGTTTTATTTTTTTGCTCCCAAATGGCTTCTGTTTCGAAGCCCCCCTGTGTATTTTTATCTCTTCTTTTTTTTTTGTTTCAATTGCTGTCAGAAGTTGTCTAAGCTCATAAAATGAATTTTTTAGTTATCTAAGCAGCTTTAATTAAATCGCATTTGTTTGCCAGAGCTTAAGGGAACTTAAATGCGCGCTGCTTTGATGTGCTGCTACCTAGTTACACATTCTACTGCCCCCCCACCTACACTTCACAACAAATCTTCCCTACTTTACACACTTCCGCAAAACTGTCTGTCCTCCTCTATAGATTTTCGTTTAATTTTGAGCTTTTCAATAATTTTCCTTTGCAGAACTCGCATGCCTAAAAAAAAACTTTTAAAATAAAAACAAAATTAAACCAAAATTCATTAATTAATAGTGAAAATGTAATGTAAAAAGTTTAAATTTAATCTACAGCAACTAAATAAATAAATATTTACTTGACATAAATTGTGATTGTTTATAATAAATAAAACAAAAGAAATACACTAAAAAATATTGTATGTTAAATTGCAAAAAACATTAAACAAAAAACAAAACGGCTAAAGGAGTAAAACAAACATAAATCAATTAAAAGGAAACAATAATTTTAAAATGCAACACCAAGCAAACGAGAGCAGAGTTATATACAATTTATTATAATACTACAATACAATAATATATATATATATGTAAATATATATGAATGTACAGTGATAGCAACAGAATTTACATAGAGTCTACTCCAGATAACAACAACAAAAAACACAACAATACCAACGCACTAGCAAAAATAATTACCAATAACAAAACAAAATAATCTAAAGAAAAAAAAGCTAAAAGCAGCTTAAAGAAAAGCTCCAGCTTAAATACAAGTTTCAATTGTTGTAATCTTAAGGCCCGCATAGTTGTTATTATTACTTGTTGTTGTTGTTGTTAGCCAAAGCATAAAAAATAAAACAAATTCCACAAAGTACTATAAAAAAAAAAAATTAACACATCTGGCAACGCTGTGATTAAGCAAACACAAATACGCTTAGACAGAGCTAAACAGAGCGCAGTCAACGACGCTGTTGTTAACACTTTTAAGCCAGTGCAGTGCTAGAAAGCGCCAGAGCGATGCCAGCGCAGCACCAAAGCCAAGCTGGGCAGCTGCACTGCCTCTGCTAAGAGCATAGCGCAAGCGACGGGATCTCAAGGATCAACATATCAAAAAGTAAAGCCAGCATTGGCACCAGGCACTACTTAGTTGCAGCCAGGCAACTTACAACATTTATTCAAGGCAATCTTCGCCACCGCCACCGCACCGATTGCAATGCTCTGGTAGCCAAGACAGTTTTACCGTGGATCACTACTGCGTTGGCGGCGGAGGCGGTGACACACACGCAGCAGCAGGTGGTGGTGGTGGCGGTGGTGGTGTTGGTTCAGCAGCTGGAGCAGCAGGCGGCGGCGTTCCGGGCTGTGCTCAATGGTCGACGGCGGGAACTCTGTGCGGTGGCGGCGGCGTGACCCCCTCCGGCGGCGGCCTAACCATGTGCCAGCATCATGGGCTCACATCACAATCGTTGATGTCCGGTGGCTCGCACATCTCACTGGTAGGCGGAGGCGGCGGCAGCAGTGGCAGCAGCGGCATGAGCGGCAGCGGTGCCGGCAGCAGCGGTGTGGGCATTGTACATGGTGACACAATGCTTGTAGGCGGCGGACATTGTCGCAGCATGAGCGGGCTCAGTTCGATAAGTATTGGTGCCTCGCCAGCGCCGCCACCATGTCCGCCGCCGCCGGCGCTCTATAATCCGTGTAGCTCGGGCATGTCGCTGCAGCAGGCAGCGTCCGCATCGCGCTGGGGACCCCGCACTTCGTGTCCGGTGCACAGTCCGTTTCGTGTACGCGTACCAAACGGTTCCATATGCTCGGGACATCAGGTAAGGCAGATCGGTTGTGTGTTTTAGAGCCCTGCGAGAGAGAGTGCTGTTTAAAAGTGTGGCAACAAATCAGGCTAAATGATTTCAAGAGGTGTAGTTGGGTAATGGTGGTGAACATGTTTTGTTGAGTCGTTTTTAAACAGAGATTGGGCACTGCGACCTGAAGATTTGTTGTACCGTATAAAGAGTCATAGTTGGCAAAGTTTTTTTTTAAAGGTAATTTATTTACAAATCGAATATGCGATTTTAAAAGATTATTAAACCAATCTTTTATTAAAAATGATTGCTTCTGGTCAAAAGGCCAAATTTTACGATTTTCTAAAGTTTAAAATACGGCGCAAAGGCATTTTATAAATATGAATTTATAGTTGGTGTCCATAAACCGTATACTCAAATTTTATGATACTCTAAGGTTAAGCTAAAAATTAAAGTCATTTAGCGACTTAATTTAGAAAGATTTGTATTCCCAAAGACTTAGTCAGTTTAAAATTCCACTCTTGTTTTTTCAACGAATCCTGTTTCAGATAATTTGTTGAGTTCATTTATGTATAGCAGGTATTAGTGCTTAAGAATCGATGGTGGTCTAATCGGTAATTAACCGATTGCCAATCGCTTAATACTTAATTTATGTCAACTTTTTATATTCCAAACTGTTTTGTGAATATAAATTTAAAACCAAAATCTTTCTAATCGACTCAGCTATAGTAATTCTAAGTCCCGAAGAATGGTAATAAATTTTCGGACTATTTGAAATTGATTACCAAGTATATGTATCATAGCTGACTAGTCGATTTCGAAGACTAAAATTGTTTGCAAAGACAACGTTTTTAGCCAAATCGGAACGAAATCAAAAGAATCCCTCCTTGTCGTAAAGCATTTGTACACTGAGAAAAAATGAAGCAATTCAAACAAACAAACAAAGCTTTAAACAAGAATTTGCGACAGTACGCCAAAAAGAGTAAAGTGCTTTTATGGATCATTTTGAGATTAAGAGTATTTCATTGTTAATTAAGGAAAAGTAGAGAATGAAAAAATCCTACTAACTACACTAGTTTACAAATTTTAGTGTCATCGAACATTGAAAATTAAGACTTTTAAGGGTAATTTTGGGTCGAAAAAATCGAAAATTACAGTAATTTCTTTTTATTCTTATGAACCGTTTTCAAGATTTTTTTGAAAAACATGTTTTTGGGTACTGTTTTTTAGTTAATCGTGAATATCTCGTGAACAAAATGCTTTACCGATATAAAATACCATTAGATCGAAAGGCTTGATGTGGCCTTTACGAAGATATACGATATGTCAATACATATTAATTGTAAATTATTGAAGTTAAAAGGAACCAAAAAATTTAACTTAAGCATTTTTTTCATTAATAATTAAATCAAATGAATTGAATAGAAAAATCAAACCAATTGCTTCAGTTGAAACATAAAAAGTTGGGTTTCAAACCTGATAGAACTCGACAATTTCAAACATGCTGGGAGTCAAACGAGGGACTAGACCCTCATTTTCAGCAAACATGACTCAGGTGACTCGTTCATACATGTTGCAGGTGTGATGCCAATTCTAAACAAATTTTTTTATTATTAATAATTAAATCAAATGACTTGAGCCGAAAAATCGAACCAACTGCTTCAGTTGAAATATAAAAAGTTGGATCTCAAATCTGATAGAACTCTACAATTTTCTTTTGTATGCTTTTCGAACCAGCTTCAAACATGACTGAGTTGACTCATTCATACATGTTGCAGGTGTGCATGTTGCAGGTGTGATGCTAAGTCTAAACAAGTATTATGCAAATTGATATAAACAGATTTGAAGACATAGATTATACAATCACAAAAAGCGCTGACTTTTAGATCCAGAAGTTGGAATATGTTTACTCTATCGTAAAAACGATTTCTCTTAAAGGTGGCAATTCAAAATGGTTTTGTACCGCAACCAGTGATACTAAAAACATAAAGGACTCCCAAAAACGTATATAATTTTGTATATTTTTTGTGTTCATTGATTCCCAGCCTCTGACATGCCTAAACTTATAAAACCTTACTTTGATTTTTTTACCTCTGAATCGGGATTTGCGATAGAACCAAGATCCGTTGGGCATTTAGACCGTATCACTTTTTATTCCCTCTTTTTTTCGGATTGCTAATATTAAATAAAATATCGAACTCGACAATTTCGTTGTGTATGCTGTTCGAACCAACTGCAACATGTTGGGAGTCAAAGGAGCGTCTAGACCCTAATTTTCAGCAAGCATGACTCAGGTGTCTCGTTCATACATGTTGCAGGTGTGATTCCAAGTCTAAACAAATTAAAAATTGATAACATAGACTTCTAAAACTCCATGCATCGAGGTACTTTGAAGATTTCTTCAAAAACCTTACCTTGATTTTTTTACTTTGATTTACTTTTTATTCGCCCTTTTTTTGGGTTGTCAATACTAATCGATGCTTTTTTTTAATACACTTAGAGTCAGTGATACTGAGCGTTAAGGATGATGACGTGATTGTGACTATTTGGCATATTAACGAATAGGAATTTAATAAGTATTTCGGACTATACTTGATTACTAAATAATAATCTTCAACTTAGTCTTTAAAAATTCGTTAAAGTGATACTACATCACTACTTAATGGATTTAGAATACAATCCTCTAAAGTTTCAGAAGTTTTGGATGCATTGAGTTAATGAAATTTAAAGAGTCCTCACCATAAAACACAATTGTTTTAAATTTGAAGCACTCAATACTCCCTCCCATATAACTTGTTAATGGTTTCCTGTTCAAATAGTTTACCATAAAGTCCTGCCTACTGAATCAAACGATTCATTGTGATTAATCAATCTTAATTAACAGCAAATCAAAGCTATTCCATTCTAGTCATTTCTCTTTTTTTTTTTCGTTACCGCTCATTTCGGTTTCCAATTTGATTTAATAGCTTAAAAAAAAGCGTTTGGTCTATTGACTTGAGTTCTAACATGAGATTAATTTTGGAGACAAAAGGAGACCGTACGATTGACACAAGCCTGCTAAGCTGTTAGATGACTCTATTAAGCCAAAAACAAATTATTTGATGAGTATAGTTTATCCTAGGCACATCTATAGCACTCGAATGGAATCATTTGTGGCGCTGTTGCCAAACTTTGAATTCCGAGTCATTGCGTATGGTAAATGACTTGGCTTTAAGTGTACTCTTTGCAGGGCTCTAAGCTGCAACACTCTCTGTGTGATTGTGTGTGTAGTTAATATGTGTGTGTGTGTGCGTATATATATGATTACTTAAATTTGAGAACTAAACTAATTGCAATTTGCATTAAAATGCCGCCATTACTGTATACTGTAGCAGTTGTGGCAGTTAGCAATAAGCAGCTTGCCACAAAATGTTTGCGCTTTTGAGTTTCATTTGGATTTCAATTACTTTACGTAGCATATAGAGTAGTATATGTATTTACTTATATATCCTGCATCCTGTGTGTATATATATATGTATGTATATATACATATGTACATATATATATTATTGTTGCGCACTTTACGACCACTTGACTTAAATATCTACTCTTTGCTTCTCTTTCTCTTTTTACCATTTACCGACTTGTGCTGTTCCTGCTGCTGCTGGTGTTGCTGCTGCTGTTCCTGTTTACCCAAAATGGCAACTGACAACCGGTCGGAATCGAGCAGGTAAGCAAACGTAACATATAACGTAACGTAAACGTTACGGAAACCAAGTGCCCACACATTTGGCAGCCAGAGAAATGTGTCAACGACATGTAAGATTATTTCATTTGGGTTAACCAGCCTCCCTCACACACACACACGCATAGACACACACATATACGTACACACAGGCACACATATAGTTTTGGAAATTATAAAGAGCTGGATTCACATGATTGCCCAAGCAGTGCCGCACATTTGGGTTCAACTTGCCGGTTACTGTCCCATGTGTATACTACTGCTATCTGCATGGGCGCCTTGATTCTGCTTAGAGCATGGATTTGGGTACGGGCATGGATAGGGGTACGGGCTGGGTCTCAATCAGCGACAGGCAAACGTTTTGCTTGACTGCCCCTGAAAGTAGGCAGCACAAAAGCGCAAAACTGAAAAACAAACTATACATACATATACATATCTATACTAGAGTATGTCGTTCTATGCTGTTCTATATAAAAATAAGTATATCCCTAGCATGTGCTATATATAGTATATAAATCCGAAACTAAACCCAATGGTTTTTGGTTAGGCGCTGTCAAAGATCTGTGACAATTGCCGTTTAGCTGGCATTCTCTCTACTTTGCTCTGTACCATGTTGACTAAGTCGCCGCTGGCGGCAAATTGAATGTCACTAATGCAATTAGTTTCTCACAAATACATAATTCTTCCACTCGATTATGGGGCATTATGCTGTACTGTGTTCGGCGGTTCCTGCCAACGTATTTCAACGTATTATGAAAAAATAATTTTTTTTTTAACGCACACAAAAGCGAAAGTACAGCAAGTATATAAAAAGAAAAAAATACAGCTCCTTGCAAAAGCACACAAAGTAACAAGAAGAGAAAAAAAGGGACATTAGAGCTGGGGCATGTGGCAGAAGGACTTACCCCATCAAATGCAAAGTAGGCAGCTCCATGTTGAAGGTGGCAGCAGCCAAGCGCAGCTAAGCATTACGCCTTTCAATTTTTGCGCTTGGTAAAAGAATAAAAAAACATATAAAAAACGAAGACTGAAAAGAGTAATGGGCCAAGACAGGCAACAGGATGGGATGAGTTTAGGGTTTGGGCTGAGTTTTGGGTGGCATACGCTTCCTACTAAGCGTTGCAAATTTACATAAATATTACACAATGAGTATGACAAGGCAAATGTTTTGGTTTCGCTTTGCGGGCATCCCGTTTCGTTTCGGGGTCTCTTGGGCTAATTTCTGCGCTACAAACACAAACACTGAGGCTGATCAGTTCAGCGAACTAACGAGCAAAAGGTGTGGCCAGCTCCAGCTCCCACATCAAATTGTTAACCTTTATCACAAAATGTGACAACAATCAATGATAGCTACATATAATCGTATGCCACGACAATATACATAAAATAAATACTCGGCATGCCGGAAAAAGAAAAGGAAATGGATATTTTCTTTTCTTTCATTTTTTTCGGTTATGCCCATTATCATTTATTACGTTTATGGGAATGCTTAACACGTTAAATAAGTGCGGCAAGTTACATAAAACTTAAAAATATATGAACGCAAAATCTTATAAAGCGTCATAAAAGCTTTTATAAAAAGGTTAGCGCTTGAAACTATAAAAAGTAAAGAGGAGTTAAACATAAAATTATTTTTTCTGTACATTAAGGCCGTATTTTATAATAATAAAATAAAAATAATCACGTAGCCGCTCCTACACGCTAACACTCTGAAGCAATGACTGCATGATTACTCTTCACAATGAGGCAGAATGGCAGAACTGCCAGAATAACAACATTAGCAGAAGTAATTCACTTTTTACAAGTACAGGGTGTTCCATCTGTTATGTCGGTATGTAAACAGTGAATAACTTTAAGAAAAAACAAACGATTTGTATAAGTGATACGTTTTTATTCAGTTTGGTTCCTCACAATTTTTTTGACTAGTTTTTGAAAACAATATCAATTAAGTGGCCACCTTTATTAGCGATTACAAAATGACTCCTTTTTTCTGCGTTTGCCATTACCTTTCCGAGCACCTCGTGTGTTATAGCTTCGATTTCAGCACGAATGTTTGCCTTGAGCTCATCAATAGTTTGAGGATGTTTGGCGTAAACCTTGCTTGCAGATAACCCCACAAAAAGAAGTCCGGGGGTTAAATCAGTGGGTGGCCAGTCAATGGGTGGCCAGTCAATGTCGCCTCCTTTTGACATCAGACGTCCCGGGAATTTTTGTTGCAGAAATGCAATTGTTGCAGTGTGGAATGGTGCACCATCTTTGTTGAAACCAGTAACCATCTAGACCTTTCTCACGTATTTTCGGGCAGCTATAATGAGCCAACATCCACCGATATCGATTTCCATCGACAGTTTCGTTTGCTTTAAAACACTTGGGTCCTGAGCAACAATTAAAAAATAAATCATTTGAATGCTAAGTGTAGATTTCAGTACAATATACAGGGTGCGCCATTTGAATGTGGTCGATGGAAATATTGAATAACTTTGACAGATTTCAACCGATTGACGTCGTCGAACACATTTTGGAAAGGTTATTGCATTACAATTTTAACCATGAATCGATTCACGCCCAAAGAACGCGCGGAAATAGTGACAATGTTCATTAAATGTAATTGCCCGATTTTTGGGAGCGAATTTTAATGACTGATGAGGCCCATTTCACGCTATCTGGCACTGTAAATAAACAAAACTGTCGCATTTGGGGAAAAAAATCCTCATACTAACCATCAAACTCCACTGCATGATCAGAAAGTGACTGTTTGGGCCGGTGTCTGCTTCAATATTTCCATCGACCACATTCAAATGGCGCACCCTGTATATTTGCCTATCTTCCATTGGAAATAAATTACAAATTCAATCCCTACCACGTACAAAATTTTAGCTTATGTGAAGCGATTAATTTGATTGTAATCAATGTTGGATTATGACCTTTTTGTTCCGGTTGATTGCTCTTAAAATAAATATATCAAATAAAAAAATTTAATAATTAAAAGAAATTTGGTTTTTCACACTTTTGACAAACAGGTTTAGCTTTCTAGCATACTACAAGCACTAAACAGTATCAAAAACAGCATAAAATACGTATACTCAATATTTTTTTTATTTATTGACAATCAACCGATAAATTCAAAGATTATAAGCCAATATTGACATAGAAATAAATCGCTACACGCTACATTAAACTTAGTTCGTGATAGATACAAAATATGTAGAATAATAATAAATATGTACACACTGTTAGACATTGGCGCGTTTTACCACACAGTTTTGAGCAGTGTTTCCCTAGCTACGCATTCCCGAGTCTGACTCGCGCAGTACTGCCTAATTTTTTTTTAGTGCAATTCGAGCACTTTTCTCTTTCGTCCCATCATAGTGAATACCCTAAATGTAAAAGCCCACAAGTTCCTTGCCTGTTTTAGTTAAACATCGAGGTTCTATGTTTGCAACGATTTATCTTCCTTAACTTAATTTTATTGTTTTACTTGGAAAAGTTTATACATTACATACTGAAAGGGCGTCCAGTGTAAATTTTAAATTACATTAATAAAGTTTTGTACACTGCTCATGAATTTTATTTTGGTATTAAAGTGCTTTCACTTGGAATTTATTGATTCTTAAATATTTTCAAAGTTCACTGTAAAAACGCAACGCATTTATATGATACTTATTTACTAGAATTGAAAATTTCCCAAAAAATTCAAAACTTTTATGATGTAAAGTTTTTTCATGGTAGTATTTTAATATATATTGGACTAAAATGGTATTACGGTTTTAATCATTTCAAAAAAATAGAAGTGAACTAAAAAGCTTTTAGACATATTTGCAGAATAGGTGATACAAATGAAGGTTTTCCACAGCGGTAGAAAAGGAGATTTTTTCTGAAGAACTACTTTACAGCCATGCTATGGAAAACGAATAAATTTGGTTCGTTTTCGTTTTTGCGTGCACACAATTTCATTTTTTTTCCTGTCCATATATTCACAATTAAAATTAGAACCTTTCCGAGGGAAATTATGCACGAATATGTTATTCTTATTACAAGGGAAATTTTCTATTGCAATACATGAACCTTATAGGCAAGACATGAACCATGTTTATGTTTGACAAAAATTCGTTTCAAGTTGATTCAGATAAAAATAATTAATAAAAAATAATTATCTTGAAATTGACATAAATGGAATCTGTAAATATCAAAGAATATTTTAAAAAATTATTTCACTTTAAATTACGTGGACTTTTGAAATTATTTTACCAATTCGAGATGGTTTCACTGTAGTAAAGCAGTCGAATTCAAACCTTCAAAAAAAATGCATTTTGGGAACAATGGAAGCACCAAAAATGTGATTTTAAAACGAAAATATATATTATAGAGCTAATATCTATATATATAAAAGAAACTTATGTGTAACGGGTGTTCTCATGAACGCGTCGATGAATTTCCAATCTGATTTTTGCGTGTGTTAGAGGTTGTCAATACGGAGGTTTTAAGCCTATTTCAATGTCTTTGTGGGTATTGGTTCGTGAGATATACGCATTTTTGTGAATATTGGCTTTTGTGTGTACATTGCCATATGGCATAGCAGAAAATTGTTTAACATCGGGTATTGGACATTAAGTGCAGACAGAAACTAATCCAAAAATCATATGATTGTCTAGATAATCTAACTAGAGAATCTTACGATGTTTATAAACTTAAAGGTTATTAAAAAAGTTTGGGCAGGACAACGTCTGCCGGGCCCACTAGTATTATTTAAAAAAAAATTGGAATCTATAAATATCAAAGAATATTCAAAAAAATTTAGTTTACGTTACGCGCATTTTATTACGTTTCAAAGCTTAAATATTATTAAGAGCTTTTCAAAAACAACATAACCTGTTTAAAGTTCATCTTTAAGAGCGAATCTTAGCCAATTTATTCATTTTCCAATTCAGAGCTGTCAAAAATGTAAACCAACTTATTGAAAATATTTAAGCAGTGTTTTAAGTTAACAGACAATTTACTTGAGTTTGCATATCGGTTTTTTTAATTAGTATGAAACCCTATTGACACAGCGCAATGGCTTCAAGCAATTTCGGCTCATTTATGAAGTTCCTAATTATCTGTCTTGAAAACACAAATATTACAGTCTAAGTAAACTTTATACACAAATTGTTCAAAAACAAAAAAAGAAAGAAAAATATTGCATAAACCAAGAAAACAATTTAATCGAAGGGTTTCTCAAAAAAAAAAAAAAAGGAAAAAGGCCAAATGCTGGAAAATAAAAGACAAGTGACAGACCGACAACAAAGTGACCTTGTCGGATTTGACAAAGGGTGGTTGGTTATGGTTAAGGTCTGACTGACCCGTTCATTCATTGGCGGCATTTCTGTTGACTGAATGACAAACTGAATGATGGACTAACTGATGGACAGGCAAAATGTGGCTGAAGCCTTGAAAAGCCTTGACACTCTTCATTTGTGAATGCGTTAATTGCGCAGGCAAGGAGGCAAAAGACACAAGACATAAGCGCTGGTTGAATGTGAGTGTGTTGGTGTGGATGTGGATGTTTATGTATGTGTATGTAGCGCATATGCCGCCATTGCTGTTGATGATGATGAACAAGCACAATGGCATGAACAAGCAGTTACAGGCAACAACAACAAGGGGCTACAACAGGCAACAATGCCGATTACAACGGCAAGTGTGTACATTATTTTGCAATTTAGCAGGCACACACTGGCATACACTAATACACGCTAAAACAAACACACATAACTCACACTAATACTTATATGCGTGTAGAAGGCGTCGCTTTTCAAGGCAAAGTAAACAACAAGCAGCAACAGAAACAACACCCTCACATACAGACGCACACACACTCATACCCTTTAGCATGCATGTAAAGCTAGAAAAAAAGTCAAGAAATAATTAGTTTACTTGTTACGAAAGTGAGTTATCGTCCTTTGTGGAAGCAACACGCCTAGCTAGGGCCCAGACCCTAGACCGAGTTTTGAGAGCAGGCGCCGCTGTTGTTTGCCTAGTTGAAATTGAATAAACAAATTTTATATTCATCACACTCCCGCACACACACACACACGCACACACGTTCACATATGCTCACGCCAAAAGTGTTGAGTGTGCGAAATAATAATGTAAATTCTTGTTTTTTGATGCTTCTTTTTCTTAGAATACCCTGTATACAAAAGGGTATATAGGCTTTTAATTGATACAATTTTTGACTAACAAATTAGACAATACCGTGCGTGCGTCCTGTACGAACACCTTTATCTATGGGCTAACAAAAGCGTCAGATCTCTTTGAAAAAAGTTTTTTATTTAATTAGTCATAATTCGTTTGCTTTTTCACCAGAATTTTATGATATTTAGCCATGGCGTGCTGCTTATAAACTTCGTAGCAGAAAAAAAGAGAATTAAACAAAAAAGAACTTCGACCCTACTACTTCATAGAAATTTTTTTAGATACAAGTTTAAGCTAAGTTGAATTTAAATTCAGGCTTTTAATGACCAATGTTGCTTTCTTTAATGACTTACCTAGAGCTGCCTTTATTTTGTTTTGGAAAGTTTGTCAAATCTCTCTAAAATGAATTTTAATTCGAATGGAAGGTCGTAATTGAAGCAAACAAAGGTGTTTGAGTTTAATTTAATCTACATATATAAAAGAAACTTATGTTTTACGTGTTACTGGTGTTCTCATGAACGCGTCGATGAATTTCAAATCTGATTTTTGCGTGTGTTAGAGGTTGCCAATACGGATGTATTAAGCCTATTGGGATGTGTTTGTGTGTATTGGTTCGTGAGATATACGCATTTTTGTGAATATTGGATTTTGTGTGGGCATTGCCATATACATATATATAGCTTAGTAAAAAATTGTTCAACATCGGGTATTGGACATTAAGTGGAGACAGAAACGTTGTCGCAAATATAGTTTCTGTGGGGCATGAATTTAATAGAGATGCGATCTCTCTCAAGAATACTTAAGTTCGTCCATACGGCTTTTTAGAGAGTCATGAAAGTCAACTAATCCAAAGATCTAATGATTGTCTAGATAAGCTTACTAAAGAATCTTACGATGTTGATACACTTTAACAGTATTCAAAAAGTTTGGGCAGGATGAAGTCAGCCGGGTTCACTAGTTTATTATATTTTGCCATCTTTCGAAAAATTTTTGGATCCCATGCCAAAAAAATTCATACTCTTTCGAGCCAAACCACTTACCATTCCTAAGAATCAAAGTACTGTTCAGCAAGGGCGTAGCCCATTGACGAAAAAGTGTGATAGTCGGCAGGCCCCAAAACTGGTGAGAAAGCGGGATGGGGTGCACCTCCCAGTTGAGTGTTTTTTGATGTTATGACGTATGACAGGGATAAAAAAATAAATTTAAAATAGTTGCAAGACTAATTTAAGCTCTTTTTTATTTTAACTTTAATCTCCCTCAGAAACTTGAAACAGATATATATATTAAAAATATTGTTTTGCCTTCTACTTTTGACACCTTATTGTGTACTACCTAGAAAGAATTCTTATTTTTTGCTACACTAACCTTAATTAGTACAGAGTATTCCACTGTCGGTGTAATTGCGTTTTGAAGGTGGCACATTTGTGTTGTTTATTGTTGGCGAGTTACTTTCGTGCGTACTTACGCACAGACACACAAAAAACAGAACACAAAGAACAACCCGACAAATAGGCTAAGCAACAAAATGGCGTATACAGGAAGAATGGTGAAAAAAGTGTTGCCTAACTGCTAGGCGCAGCATGAAAATTGCGATATTAGACTAAGTACGCACAAAAGTCGGCTTCATATGTGTTGGTGAATGCGTGTGAGTGTTTGTATTTGTATGTGAGTACGAGTGCGTCTATATGTGTGTAATAAACTTGATGTAAAAGAGGAAGTTGGGGCAGGAAGATACAGCGGCAGGAAGCGGCTGCCGCACCGCAGATAGATGCCGCTGATAAGTGCATTATGCACATACACAACGTACACGCGCACACATCCACTTATATACATGCATCAAATATGGCGCCAACGGAAGTGTGCGTATGGTTTGTTTTTCAGTAATAACAAAAACCACAAAAACAACAACAAGAACAGTCACGAGCAACAGTAATTTTTTTTTGGCTTTACCCACTGACTGAATTTTCCATTGTTACAAATATATAAAATTTAACCGACAATAAATATGTACACAAAAAAAATAAGCCAAACCAAGCTGTTTATTTTTTCATATTCGCCAAAATTCTGTGAATTCCAAAAAAAAAAAACTGAATTTCAATTGAAATTTTAAACTTTCATATCCTTTGCTAAAAGGTTCAAGGATAGTATAGATTTTTAATTAGCCTCATGTTTCCTGTTCCATTTAAAATGTTGGGCGTATATGGAAACAAATAATTAGAGCGTATTACACCCAGCTCAATTTTATCGAACCTTGATTCATAGCTGCCCTAGTTTCCTCGGCACAAAATTTTTACGCCTAATCATGCAAGCCAAAACACAAGGTTTCCATATATATAGCTGAAAACTAGGCTATGAAGACTGCAAAAAATTATTTTGTTGACTTATGTGTGCCTTAACCAAAAAAAGGGTTTCTTTAAGCAAACACAACCGCATACCCTTCCCTCACAAAACATTTCCCCTAAATAACCACACAGTCCACAGCATATCTGTATAAATTTCTGATTAACATTTATATTTACTACACAATTTTGAAAAAAAAACTAAATCTTATGTACTTTTTTGTAACCTTCAACGTTAAGCGTTATCTATGTTTTATGAAAGTTCTTCTTTTCCCACATCAACCTACGAAAATAATTGATGTTAGGTAATAGGTTATGACGATTTAAATGCAATTATCGAACCAAATTTAATAGAATGGAAAGAATTAAACGTAAGCTGTCAGTAAATCATCTATTATATAAAAGGGGAAATGAAAACAATGAACACAGAATCGCAATTTTAAAAATTTCCATTTTCAAATGATGCCTAGAGATTAAAATTAATTTTGGCGTATTTATACTAACAAAATCATTGAAGCTTAAATAAGCAGGATTTTTCACAATTAGCATCTATCGGCGGTTAGGGCGCCATATCCATGTGAAGTACAGGGTGATCTAGGAAAATAAATTTAAACAAATTAACAACGGTGGGATACATCAAATTCGGGCAACATATGTAACCCCAAATTATCGAACCCATAGCTTTGTCTATGGTCGTCCAGCTTCCTCTGTTCTAATGAAATCATTCTAAAAATCGATAACCAATTCCTTCCATGGTGGCACTGAGTCTAATAATAGCTTCCAAAAACAAACAGCACAATGCACACCAAACGATAAACTTAAGCTTTCAAAATACGACACTTTCCTTTTGTTAGAATATTTTGTTGTATAATTCTGGGACGTCTCTCGTATTGAAGCAGATATGATTTATATTTTTTAAAATAAATTTTAATTTTTAATCATGACCAAATGTCCTCTTGAAAGCGCCTTATTTAATTTAATGTTATAGCATAAATTCTGTTTGCAAAATAATGATAGGCAGTTTTTAAGGATTCTTCTGGGACTCCGTAATTTTTTTTTGTAATTTATGATTTATTCAAAATGAAATAAAAAAATTCTTTATTTGTAATTTGAGCCAAATTAGAATCATTTCAAAAAGAAAGAATCTTGAAAAATTTGATTTAACTTTGTAAAAATATTTTTTTTTAATTATCCACAAATCGATATATATACAGGGTGCGCCATTTGAATGTGGTCGATGGAAATATTGAAAAACTTGAACAATTCTCAATCGATTTTGAAAAACTATTTATTTTTATAAAATTAGAAGCTTTACAATTTTTTCCATTCAGTTGCCAAAAACAACGTCAATCAAATGACCTCCTTTATTGCGGATACAAAATTCAGCACTTTTTCTGGCATTTTCCATGACATTTGCCAGCATCTCGGGTGATATCGCAGTGATTTCGGCTCGAATATTGTCCTTAAACTCGTCTAAAGTCTTCGGATTGTTGGCATACACTTTGCTTTTTAAAAATCCCCACAAAAAAAGTCCGGTGCCGTTAAATCGGGCGATCTCGGTGGCCAGTCAATATCCCCCCTTTCGATACCACACGTCCTGGGAACTTTTGACGCAAGAAGTTCATCGTTGATTTCGCGGTGTGCCATGTCGCGCCGTCTTGTTGAAACCAAAAGCCTTTAAGACATTTTTCACGCATTTCTGGTAAAACAGAGTGTGCCAACATCCATCGATACCGATCCCCATTGACAGTTTCCCCAACTCTGAAGAAGAACGGACCGATGATGGTTTTTGAGCAGACACCGGCCCAAACAGTCACTTTCTGATCATGCAGTGGAGTTTGATGGATAGTATGAGGATTTTCTTTCCCCCAAATGCGACAGTTTTGTTTATTTACAGTGCCAGATAGCGTGAAATGGGCCTCATCAGTCATTAAAATTCGCTCCCAAAAATCGGGCTCCGATTCACTCACTCGAATAACGTTATTGGCGTAAGCCACGCGTCGCGGATTGTCTGTTTCCAATAATCTTTGGGTTAACTGCACTTTATATGGAAACATATCCAGATCATCTTTCAGAATCCTCCTCAAAGTAGTTCCACTGATGTTTAGTTGCTGAGACCGGCGGCGGTACGAGACAGAAGGATTCTCTGCAACACTCCGTTGAACAGCTTCAATATTTTCATTTGATCGTCGAGAACGTGGTTGATTTGAATGTGGACGGTCCGCTACAGACCCGTGATTCTCGAAATTTGAAGCTAAGCGACGAACAGTGTCACTTTTAGGCGCAGAACGACCGCGATACTTTTGACGATACGCACGCTGTGTTGCAACAACTGAACGATTACATTTAATAAACATTGTCACTATTTCCGCGCGTTCTTTGGGCGTGAATCGATTCATGGTTAAAATTGTAATGCAATAACCTTTCCAAAATGTGGTCGACGAAAATTCAAATGGCGCACCCTGTAAAAATGAAATGCTGTACGTTTATGATCGCATAACTCCGAAACGGCTGGACAAATTTTCCTAATTTTCTTATTTTGTTTGTTATAGTGTGTAGAAGGTTTATAGCACAAAAAGTTTTGAGTAATTTTTTAGGAGGGGGTTGCCATTCCTAACATTTTTATTTAATTTACGACTAATTTTTTTTTGTGTGGCATTGTACACATTGTCAAGATTAACTAATGTTTTACGTGTTACGGATGTTCTCATGAACGTGTTGAAGAATTTCAAATATGATTATGATGGTGTGCTAGAAGTTGTCAATACGGAGGTTTTAAGCCTATCGCGATATGATTGTGTGTATTGGTTCGTGAGATATACGAATTTTTCTGAATATCGTGAATATAGCATAGTAGAAAATTGTTCAACACCGGGTATGGGACATTAAGTGCAGACAGAAGCGTAGTCGCAAAGAGGTTGAATTGTAGTTTCTGTGGGGCATGAATTTATTAGATATGTGAGCTCTTTTAAGAATACTTAAGTTTGTCCATACGGCTTTTTAGAGAGTCATGAAAGTCAACTAATTCAAAAATCTTATGATTGCTTAGATAAGCTAACTAGAAAACCTTACGATGTTTATAAAACTTTAAGATTATTCATAATATTTGGGCGGGACAACGTCTGCCGGGCCCACTAGTTATCTATAAATAAATAATAAAGTTAGACATTTGAGAAAAATATTTATAAAAATTTGGAAAACATTTTTGATTACTTTTTTTGTTTTTAAAATATCAAAAACTTTGCTAAACATGTAAACGGCTTATTCGATATATTATCTTTGAAGCAGTTATCTCAGCCTCGATAAACTATTATATAGGTATATACCATATAGTCGAATTTCATTTAGCGAATTCGCTAGGGATAGGCCTTTTTATTGTTCTGAATATTGGTTTTAGAGAAAATTCATTTTATAGAGTATGGCAAAATTCTTTTAAAGAATTTTGTTATAGTAAAGTTGAACTACATATTTATTATTATATTTTTGTGAAAAATTTAAGCTGTAATAATGCTTTGGTTATAAAGATTTGCAGTAAGCAAAGAAGTGTTGCCAAATATTTGGCACGTTATGGCACCACAGAAAAATTGCTTTATTTAACAAAACAAATATTTGTACGAAATTTTATTTGCCAAATAAATTTTGACAAATATTTGATGCGAATTTTGGATCATCCCATTGACAATTTGCACAATTATTTTAAGCATTTGAAGCAAATATTTGTTTCCATGATCCAAGTCTAGAGAAGTCGAAAAGATTACTATTTGTTTTTTTTTTTTTTAGTTTTCTTATAAGTCTTATAAATTCTTACAAAAGTCTTGTTTATTCGCAAATTCATGTTAAATTGAGCGATATATAGCCGGAACTAACAAATTCTTGGAACTGGTTTTCTTTGCGCTTAGCTGCATTTCTTAGAACTCTTTATAGCAAAAAAAAACATTTCCAGCTGTTTATGCGTTATCTGCCATTACATGTTAAATATATATAAAAGATGTAGCCTCTTAAAGCTTTCTTTAAAAAGCCATGTATTCCATATAGTGACAAAAATAATATATCAAATTCCAGGAACTAATTTGTTTTGATTTGATTCTTATGAGTTTTATTTCTTGGGAAAATAACTCTTTCAACTTTCAGCATAAGGTTTACTGATTTTTCTATTTTTATATAAATATAACCAGTTATGTACAAGCGATGCATAAAGATAAATCTTTGTTTGAAGTATGTCTGTGTAAAATTGAATGATGTGCCTTAACAACAAGAGAATAATGACAACAAAAACAGCAACAACGAACCCGACAACAACAACAGGAATTTTCATATTGACGCCGCTTTGGCATTGTTTGGCTGTCAAAGCGCCAGGCAAAGCCGTTCCCTAGTTACCATCAGTGGAACCACAGACTAGTAGGAACAGAGCAACAGCCTCCTAACTGAGCCGCCCAGCCTGTCGATCAATATTGAATGATGTATGATGTAGCGCCGCTACAGGAGGCTACTGTCAACTCCTGCTAATAATAATCACAATAATAATGCAACAAAGTCTGTGTATATATTTTTTTTTTCGAAGCAGGAAATGTTTGACGTCACTCAGACAGACACGCGCCTCGGGCTCTCTCACTCGCCGCTCAATTACAGTGACATAGTCGTACGGTAAATGTTGTGTATGGAGTCCAATGTTAACTGTAAGACTGTGTCTCTGTGGTCTGGAGCTAAACAGCCGGAGCCACAACAATGTGCCTATGCCCAGCCGGAAGTGGAAGTGCTGTAGTTTGTTGCATATAGCCAGACAGACAATAAGTGTGCTCAAGTGATAAGTTTTGATAGTGCACAAAGCCAAAAGGCAACAAAGTGTGATAGTGTGATAGTGTAAAATGTATCTTGGCCAAAAAATTTGTGTATTCTTGAAAACGCGTCGTCATTGTGACTAAACTCAAAATCTTTTCATAACAATTGCGGTTGACTTTGCGGCTGGCGCTCAGGTAAGGCGGTTGAAGCTGTCTACGTCGACGTCTGCGTCGACGTCTGTCTTATCAGCGGACATGAGCGCAAAACCTGGAAACATGAGCTAGATATGACAGCTTGACAGCTGCTTTAGCAACAATAAGCCAACACACAAATGGGCAGCAACAACAACAACATCAATAACAATACAATGAAAACCCGGCTTAATCGGGCAATATAATATGCCTTATTAGTTAGAAGGCTTATGCTAAGACATATGGCCCCCAGACATTGCTTCATATTGACTACGTGCCAATATATGGCTCTCACTCTCTCTGTGTGTGTAACTCTTGCTCTCTTTTGGAAAACTTGCGCCTGAATGCGTTCCTAAGCTCTGCCACACGCTGCACAGTCGCTGATAACGCAAAAGTGTCAAAACTATGGCTAAAAGGGGTAGACAGCCCAAACACCCAACATGGCCCGCCTCTAAGATTAACTCTGACGAAGCGTAGTCGGAGGCAAGAGTGGAAACCAAGGTGGCTGCTGCTGCTGCTGTTCGTTGTACTAATTAAAATTCAGCATTAATCCCGATGATTCAGCTGTCAACACCCAGCGCCCAATGCCACCAAACTCGTACCACACAACAACAACAACAACAATGTATCCAGCTGCAGGCAACTGAAACTCAACTGAGTCAACTCAACTCGTACTGACTGGACTTGCCAGCTCGGATCCCAACCAAAGTCAAGTCTTGTACTACGTGCTACAGTGTGCCACAGTATATACTATATAATGTACGAGTATATGGCATATATATAGTACATTCGTTTTGTACGTAATTGAAGTGTGGCATGGAATATTAAAACGAATGGCACAAAAATAAAAGAAACAAGAGGAGCAAAAAAGAAAAATCAGTAGAGAAAGCTAACTGTGGCACACAAGCATGCTTTATTACCCTACGGCAGCAATAGATTATTTTCAGAAAAATTTAGAAATTGAGACAAATTCCAAACTAATTTTTATATACTAGTTTATTTTATTTCTATAAATATTAAGTAAACCAAAAATTAAAAGCAAATGCATTTGAAGGCTTTTAGGAATAGAGAGAAATTAGAGATTCGATTTTTCATCAAAAGAAAAGTAATATAATTAGAAAGTAGTACGGATTAGCTCTTGAAAACTAGCCTCTCTGTTGCGTACACACAATATCAGTTTAGAAAATTCGTATTAACTCTTACAAATTTTAAATCAATTGGTTATTTCTTTAAAGTTGTAAAAGATTGAAAAAATGTTACCTAGGAGCAGTGGCGGATCCACGTAAGGATCCGTACTCCCTTTTAAAAGTTGAAATAATCGTTTGAAAGTCTTTTGCGAGCTCTCATATATATACACTTCGAAGCGAAGTTCCTTGATATTTCAAACTTTCTTAAGCGCGTCGAATGTTCTTAATAACCCAAGCTACTTCCATTCAAAATTTTGAAAATATTTTTGAATAAAATGATATTATTGAAAAATACTTTTCCAATTCTAGAATAGGAAATAAAATAACTTACACAATATATTATTGATTGAGATTTCACACATTGAAAAAACTTGAATTTTGAAAATATTTTTTAACCATTTTTTTATAACTCAAAAATTTCAGTTAGCGACAGAACCCCAAGCTACTTCAATTAAAAAATTTAAAATGTTTTTGAATAAAATAACAATATTTAAAAATACTTCTCAAATTCTAGAATAGGAAATTAAATAACTTACAAAATATATTATTTCTTGAGATTTCACACATTAAAAAACTTGAATTTTGAAAATATTTTTATGAATAATTTTTTTATAACTCAAAAATTTGAGTTAGCGACAAAAACCCAAGCTACTTCTATTCAAAATTTTAGAACTTTTTTTAATAAAATAATACCAAATAAATACTTTAAATTCCTTGAACAGGCTATAAAATAACCTGCAAAATATATATTTTTCTTGAGATTTTACACTTCTTCGAGTCCGTGGAACATTTTGACCAAATTGAATTTTTGAAATTATTTTTTATTTTTATAATTAATAATATATCCAATAAAAATTGGAGTTACTAAATTTAAAGTTTCTTTAAATTGCCCACACAAAAAAAAGCATTTTCCATTTTAAAAATGCATTCAAATTGAATGCGACTGTTTCGAACCAAAATGAACCACAGTGACTCTTGTGACGTCACCTTTGTTCCAAATATCTTCATCATATTTATATTATTATATAACTCGTCTTCCTTTATATTGTTTCCAAAGGAGACAAATAAGATAATTTTATTTTGTTATTTATTTGTACAAGCATAATTTTTGTCTGCTAGAATTCGCCAAGGTCAAGTGATTGTGACGTCATCTTGTGTGGAGGATATTCCTAATAAGTCAGTTTTTTAGGTGAAATTGGCAGTAGATGGTTGAAGTATCTGCTCTTCAGTTTTCTCATTTCCAACATTTTTTGTAGGCTGCGATGGGCTATCCTAAGAAGAAGAGAGAATTGTTCCTCAAAGTTTTGGTATGTTTTTGCATTTTTTTTAAGATTTGAGTATATATGTGTTTTTTTAAACATCTTTTATTTAGTTTAAAAATTTATAAAAGCCTCACGGCGGCTTTCGAGAAAATTTTTGTCTTTGTCATAAATTCGTTAATTCAAGTCAATTTAAATTAATCGTTTCAAAGGAAAAAAATTATTCTGGGGTAATATAAAAAGGTGTAAAACAAAATTCAACTTAAATTTACCCAGGGTAGGGCCCAAAAAAAAAGCTGCACTACACCAACAACTTTCGAACTTTCTGTCTGGGGTCTCCTTAGGAAATGCCATCACCGATCCTTGGGCGAATTTTAGGGAGCTTTATCAGTGTCCTTTAGATCCCGCTTGATCGAATTAAAAAAAAAAAGTCCGGATGTGCCATATCTTCACTGTAAATTGGGTTTTTAGCAACAGGGCAACCCTCCGCTGAGATAACCACATTACTTTGATTTAATACAATCTCTGCTCAGACATTTATATACCTATGTCCACCAGGATTTAAGATTTAATTAGAAAAAGTTTGTAAATCAAGAACTTTCTGCTATGAAGTCCAAAAAAATATGGTCGAAATGTTCAAAAAATTCTATAAGATCTAAGCTAGATTGCAAAAGGTTCCTAACGAAAGACACAAACAGAAGATGACAAAAGCAATTTATGCATTTATAAAATAAGGAAAATTGTAAAGTGGAAGATGCAAACTAAATTGAGGGAAGATGTATGCTGCATTGGCCGACATGTTGCATAACAGAGGTGATGTACTACTTTCTGCAAGGGCATAATCAAAATTATACAGTATATCTGACCGAAAAGTTGCAGCTCTGCCACAAAATGTTGCTAGATGCTGCTGCTGTTGTTTTTGTTGTTGCTATTTGTCATCCTTGTTGTTGTACTTGTAACCAACGTTGTGTAATTATTAAAACCAACAAATAACGTTCGTGTGGTTAGAGTGGGTTGAATGTTAGGATATTCTGGGTCCAGCTTAGCGCCAGAGAAAAAAAATAAAACTTAGGCCCTTGGTAAATGGCTGGTTAGCTGTTTGGCTAACTGACTTGGCTTAATGTCGGAGAGCGGCCTAGCTCGAAATCCGTTTGTTGACTACTGGCCGCTTTTTAGATGGAAGCTGCTGATGCTGCCTCAGCAGTTCATGCAGAATACAAACAAACCACAAAACGATGAGTGGCAGGCAACATAGCTGGCCCAGCAATTGTTTAGGGCCGCTGGGGCAAACAAATATCTGCATACTACAGCGATAAGAGAGAGAGAGTGAGGGTTACGAGGAGCTAGGAGTGATTTGGGCGGGCTCAGGGTTGGGTAAAAACTTTAACAAGAACTTAAGTATTAATCATGAAAATCAGAAAGTCAGCTGCGGGCAAACACATATACACACACACACAACGCTCATAGCTGAGCTGCTGGGCGGGAATGGTGCTTATGTGGCGTCATTTGGTGGTCACGCACGTGAGTCATCTTGAACCGCAAAGTTTGCTGAATGACGGCCTGTTGGCTATCAATGTCACAGGCGGCGCAGGGATTGGCTTTATGGCATGTAAATGGGCAATGTCAACTGGGCTGTTGTGGAGCTCAAAGTTACTACGTTCTACGGATAAGAACGGCTCAGTCAGCAGCAATGGCGGCGGCATCAGCATACACCCGAGTCAGATGGCTAATGAGGCATTAAACTTAACTGCTCAACTTTTCGCCTGTCAAGCGCTTATTAAATTTACCGTTTTATTGGCCAAAACTTTGGTGTTAACTATGTGCAGCAGCGTCTGGCCAGCTAGCTGGGCGGATTTCCTTTTAGAGTGGGGTGCCCCGGGAAGTGCTTGCTTAAAATAAAATCAGATTACGTTGTTTACCGCTTACTTCCGTCGGGGCTAAGCAAGCCAACCAAAGGCGGCAACGTGCCAAGGTTCATTTAGCTGATCAGTGCCAGGACCAGTATGCGCGTTCCGAGGGTTGACTTTTATATATCCGGCCGAATAGTGAGATTACCATTAAAACTGGCTTTATGGCTTTTCGAAGTATTTTCCATTAAAATCATAAATTTTCTAAGCACTCAGCAGTGGATACCTATGCAAGGAGCTGCTTGGACGCTCTAAAAGCCTCGTTGACATCACTACTCTTGATAGTTAAAGTTTTTAGGTGTAAAGTTAGAGCTGTAAAGCGGATGAGCCATTAAATCTAGTTTCTAGCTGCTCAATAACTCTGTTATAAGAGCATAAATGGATGAGTTTGCACTGGTCCCTAGGCTGAAATGGATTTAATAATGATGGCAAGCATATTTGCACTAAATTTTTGATTGATCTTGCAGCGGTCGTTTAATGTCCTTATAAGGCATCATTGCGTATGCGCAATTTAATTTAGAAGTACAATTGTCGATTGGCAATTGAGCTAAGTGTCTTGGTTAATACGGCGACTGGTTTGCATCATATATCCAACAATCGAATTTTTATGTATTCAAAAATAGGACATTCTTTTTCCAAAGTAACAAGGGATCAGTTGCCTTATTACTGGTTTGATTTGAACTGATATACCTAGTTCCATGACACTTCACCTACTACCATGTCAACGAAATGTTTTGGGTTACCCCTTTTGTATTTTTCAATCTGTTCCCTGCACTCATCGACACAATTTCTCTTTTCTTTGAAGATCTTCATGACAATCCGATGCATCGGATCCAATAATGTTCAAAGGTGCATCTAGATTAGTATAGGCTTCTCAGTTCTACGTGGAGTAGATTGTGATGCTACACATCATCATCATCATCAATTCCTTTATCTCCGGTTGGAGCATAGGCCCTCTTGAGGTTTCTGCTATAGGTGAATATGTGTTAATGTGACATGAATTTTGCACCTCCAAATCCGATGTGCAGGCTGCCGGAGCAGGGGGATTTCTCGAAACACGATTACCCCTTGGAGACTTTCTAATCATTATGTTTTGATCCATGTTTAAATTAACTCTTATTCAGGTTGGTAGTTTTTCCGCGATAGTTATAAGCACAAAGCGGAATCTTAGTAGGAACTACCATCCTCTGATGACTAAGCACATGTTGGCAGTAAACTTCCGGGAAGTCTGTGGACGCTATCGTTTGCTCGCGAGGAGCTCCTCCGCTACCGTGCCTTCAACACGAGTCTGCCAACTCATGTGGGGGCTTGCAATGCATTAAAGCATAGGTTGTTAGCATGATTAATTATTGAATGGCGCAATCTCACTCGCCATGAGGCTAGGAGAATCTTAGACACTCAGGATTTATAAGGAGTTCGGTGCCATCCAAAAACCTCTCTGAGACTCTCCCCTCCTCGCCGCTGAACGCTGTCCGGGACTGCTTATTGGTTATTCGCAGCTAACCTTCATATCCGAAGGCCTTTCACTATTCGCAACCTGTGACCCGTCCGGTTGCCTACAGCTCGGCATACGCGAAATGCGCCTAATATCGCGATCCGGATGCTACACATTCGCACTCCAATTTGATGATTTAATAGAAAGAGTCAGGTACACAGGTATGGGCAGATTAGCCAGACAGCCCTATTCTTCGAAGAAGGGTTTTCCATATACTGGATGCGTTTCGTAAAGGAAGCAGGACATTCAAATAACATGCCTTAATTACTTCATAAGCTATGAGCTACGACAGACCCAGTGCTGGTGAACATGCATCCTTTCGTCCATTAGGCCAATGGTGCAGTCCCCCTAAAACTCTTGGCCCGCTTCCATCTAACTGTACAGGTACCAGTAAGAAAGTTATCCCTCATTGTAATCATTGTGCCAACTTTCTTCGGAGGAAAGCGTTTAGCCATTTACATATCCACACAACCCCCCCAAATGTAGGAAAAATGGTTTGTCAGCTATGTTCGAACTCTGCTATAATAAACATATGTATGTTACACTTTAAAGTGAACCCCCCACTACAACTTTTTCGGGGGAACGCATCATGCTTTATCACCAAAAGTCTGCCTAACTCGCCGTTTCACAATCATAAAAAAATCATATAGAAAATTGCTCACCTGATAATTACATGCTTTAGTCGAAATGAATTTTTTATAAAGAAAAAAAGTTCTACTCAGATATAATGTGAAAAAAAAACACAATTTAAGTTAATAAAGTCGGACCATAAATTCTAAAGGCAACCCTCGAATTTGTTTATAACAGTTGCAAAGTTCTCCATCAGCAAATTTTATTTAAAGCAATTTTGTTTTGTAAATTGTATTACACATTTATAAAATTAACTTTGCTGCCCTTATGTTGGGGTTAGAGTGTTGAGTTTTGAGTTTTGGGGTCATAATGTTAGGATTGCCTAACTCAAACTAATTGCAGGCCAACTAGTAAACTTAATAAGATGCAAAGTCAGTTTAATAACGCAAGTTATCTGAACATTGGAATCGCATGTATTTTATATAGCCAAAGCATTCGGGCACTAAACCACAAAAGGCATAGCCATAACTCAGTCGAGACCCACAGAAACCCCAAACCCGAGGCAATTCACATTAAACGCCAGCGAAATGTAACTTTCGGTAACAGTTCACAAACAATTCGGGGAATTGTAAGCACAAATTGTGAAGACATTTGTCGAGTAAATTTCTCGATTAGCCAAAAGTTCTTTGTGCTTCCTTCCAGACGCTCTTCCCGCTGCTCAAACAAATCGCAGTACGTTAAGAACATAATGAAATATTTATGGGCACAGCATTGCGGATACTTACGCCATGCCGTAACGTTCATTTTTCGTTTAACAGGCCGTAGCCGTAGCCGGAGTCGTAGACGTAGTAGTTGGCTCTGGCTCTCTCGCAAATTCATTTTTAAGGCAGCGCCGAAAAGAGCGCTACGGCAAAAAATATTTTGCCAAGTTGCGCCAGCAACTATGCTATATACTATGTACTATATATTGTATATAAAGTATGTGCTTAAGTATGTGTGTATGATATCGTTGCGGTTTTTTTTGTGGAGCAGCGTCAACTTACTCTGTGGCGGAAACGAATCGTGCGTCTTTGTATGAGTCTCTTAGAGGAGTGTACGAGAAAGTCTCTGCTCTCGGTGTGTCTGGGTGTGTGTGTGTGTGTGTCTGCATTGTACGTGCTTTATAGCCGGTTCTTTGCGTGTGTGTTTGTGGCATTGAGTAATCATCAACGTTGAAAATTGCGTTTTTTATGAAGTCAAATATGCTGACGTGGCATCATCAACAAAAGCCGGCAAGGGCAACAGTAAAAACCAACAATAACAACGACAACCAGAATCTTAACGGCAGCAGCAAGCTGTACTTAGCATAATACAGTGAACTCTCCACAATAAACACTAACGAAAAAACTGCAAGCACACCTGACAAAAATAATAGGCTTAAAACCAAACATTTTTAATAAGTTGCAACAAAAATGATCTAGTGATGTATTAATTTCTAAATAGAAACATTAGAAATTTTATTGTAATTTTTTTGAAAATTTACCCAATTTGATAAATCGAATTCATAATAGTTAAAATATTTTTGCATTTTATGGAATGTTGCTGACTTTCATTGCATCTTAAATCAAACTGTTTATACTGATGGGCATACTTAATCATAACCAAAAATATACCAATAATTTGGATATAAAAACTTAGTAATAAATGTGTATGCATATATGACTTTCCAAGAATAGTGTGGGACAGAGTCACACATTTGGGAGCTGAACGGATCACCCCGTTCCAGCTACATCGAATCGCTACAAAAGACTTAGTGCTTTTTATAAGGCAGATGGTCGTTTGTCCTAATAATGGGTACGGTACAATACATCTTCAGGTCGCAGTGCCCACTTTATTTTGTGAGAGCACCCAACACAAATAAAATAATAAAAGAAAATAGTAAAGGTCTGCATGACTGCATTCAATTTTGACTACACTGTATAATACTCTGCGTTGCTCAAATTTGCTGTACAAAGAACGGGTCTAGTTTACAAAGGGAGGATTTTTTTTTTTTTAATTTTAAAATGCATCAAAAAATATTGTACTCTCCATTTGCTGCATTTTCTCAAATGAGTGGTTAGTCGTCAATATATTCACTTATATTCACTCAAAGGATTGCAGAAAATATGCATGTGATTTCAGAGTGAATGATTTATTTGCAGTTTTGGAAGCATTCCTGGGAAACTTTCCATTTAATTTTTCGAACTAATTTTCCGAAATTTCACATTTTAGTTCACTTCTTTTTGTATGTAAATAGGTTTAGAAAGAGGGAGAAAAGATTCTATATTTGTTGGTGAAAGCCAAAACTTATTTTCAATATTTTGTGCTCTTTATTGATGCAAAAATTTTCAAATTAAAAAAAAATGGGATAAAGTCGGGGCACCGTCCGGCAATGTAATACCATTTGCCTTTTTTGTGAAAAAAATTGTAACCCTACATTTTTCTTTATAAGAACGTTCCAATTGGATTTTTTTGTGTATGAAATTCGATATTTATTCCGTACATTTTTACCGATTTTGATGAAAATTGACACAAAGAACCTATTTAAAGTATATGGGGAAAGTTTTTAAGTTTTTTAAGGGGGTCTTACTATGTAACAGTTTCAAAAAATCGATTTTTTTTACATTTTTTTAATCTAAATAGTGTTAGCAATACGCTGGTAAAAAGGATTTTACTGTAGACGGGCTCGTTTGGCAGTGAAAAAGCATATTCCACGGTCACGCACGGTCGTTTTTCGAGTTTCTGCTGTATATATTTTATTACGTTGTCAATCTTTTAAACGTGTGTTTTTCCGAAAGTCGTCTTGTTAAGGGGTGGGGTACCAAAAATCTGTCTGACAGATCTTGTCATACTAAAAATTTTGATCATCAGAAAACATGTCGCAAAAGATGGACACGAGCTTTTTTTGAAATTCTTGCCCAAAAATTTTTAACAGCCTTGAATAGCAGAAAAAAAGTGCAAAAAAAATTTTGTTTTTTCAAAATTCTATTATAAGAATTTTTTGAATTTTTGAAAAAGCTCTTGTCTATCCATAACCAAGGGAATGAGAAAAATTAATTTTAAAGTTTTTTTGGTTTCTGATAATCTGATCAGTCAAAGTCGTTCACCCCGTGCGCCCTGGACACTTTTGACGAGCACGCAGTGAAGGACGTGTAGCGGTCACATACGTCATTTTTATGTAAAACCAAAAAAACTATTTAAAGTTCAATAATGAATGATAACCATACAACAAAAAACTGCTTCCCGAAATCATTTGTAGTTTTCTAGTAATACATTTTTGAATATAGCGCTCGGAAATGAGGTATTACATAGTAAGACCCCCTTAAGAGAAAACACGGATAATCTATTGCGGTGGGTAGGAGGTCCGCGTCTTTTATATATTTGGATGAGGATTTGTTCATAAGAGCCATCTATGTGATATTCTATGTTACTTGTTACCATTATTACGTAAAGTCAATTATCGAATCGATTTATAGGCAGGGTACTTTGTATAACTTTTGTATCTATAAGCATAGAGTATGAAAATAAATTTGCAAGGAAATGTAAAATCTTTTATTATACAGTTCAACATTTACGGTATCCGAAACAAAGCAAGCTAAATTTGTAAGAATTATTCGTGACAAGGTACCAAGTCTCTGTCTAGTCCTTATTATATGTACGCCTAATCCAGTCACTCCTAAGGCGAATCAACCTTCATAGCATATCATAGTTATCATAACTAAAGAACAACAAAACTGTATGTCTAAAACAAAATGCAAAAATATAAAGTTATGTCGCTATATTTAAAAAAATGAAAATGTGTTTCAAATTAGTCTTCAAATTTGTGTAAAGTTTCATCAAAATTGATGTACATACTGTTTCATATAGGTACCATATAGTTAATATTAAACCGGCGCTAAATTAAATCTAATTGTTGAATCATATGCATAATTATTAAAGCTCAAAGTCGCCAAAATAAAAATTCAGAAATTTATGTTTGTTTTGCTTAACGACTCTTTACTGTACTACTTATAATATACGTGCGGTGGGGTACATGCGTGTGTGTTAAGGAAATGCGTATGACACACCATGGGTACGCAATAAAATCCTTTTTTATGACAACAACGCGCTTATTTTACGCAACTTCCTGCTCTTAGTAAGCCCCCCAAACCCACCATTAATGCCACACCTACTCCTACTCCTAAACTTGGCTTTGGTACGGCTCTCATCTTGCGGTTAATGTTTGTCGGTTATCGTCGACCGTCGCAGAGCGCAGAGAACCGCATGGCACAAATTAATTTCACAACATATTCAAAGTGTTATTAAACATAATTTATTAAAACTGAACAAAAGATGACTAGCTGAAGCTGTGCCGGCACTTGAGAGGTCGTAATAAATTGAGATTCTTATTTATTTTTATTTTTTTTTTCTCTGGTATCGTATCGTTCATTCATTGTGGTCTCAACAGGGCTGGGTTGGGCTGGCTGGGCTGGCTGGGCTGGTCTGGGCTGGGTTGTATAAAGGACTGGGGTCATACGCGTGTGTTATGAGTTTACAGCTGACATGCTTTGGAGGGAACGACAACACAGCCGTCTACTTTGCCGCTTTAACGACTTTGTCGGAAATGGGCGGGATGACTTGTTGTTGTTGTCGGTTTTTATACCCTGTACTTTGGGTAACAGGGCATGCTAAGTTAGTGCGCAAAATTTTCCATTTCGAAGGTCAGTCTATAGTGATTATATGTTTTTGAAGTCGCTGAATCCGAATGGTGGTCGAAAAAATTCTAGCAACTCAGAGTTCTGGCATAAACTTTAAAACGTGCTATGGAAGTTATCTTAGTCCCCTGATGTGCTAGAAGTTTTTGGGAGTCGAATTTAGAAGCAGCCAACCCAGCAGTGGGTAAACATTTAACTAAAATCGGTTGTCTCTGGGTGTTGCTTGTAAAAATGACAAAATTGAAGGTTAATTTTTTTTGCCAAGAAGCTCCTCGATTGATTTTTTTTTTTTTTTGAAACAGACACAGATCGTTTAACCTAATTTTCAACTCTAGTTTGGGATAATAAGAATTTGAATTGCAATTCGAAAAAGTCAATTATTTCTCAATTTTGCCAAGAAATTCGTAATTTTTTTCGATAAAGAAAGAAAAAATGGCAAATTATGCATGAAACGCCCTCTGGCGGCATTTATAAATAAAAATAAACATCAAAAATGAATTCCTTGCCCCCAAAACCTTCCATATACACGCAAAACGATGACTAGTTTTGGTTCAATATCAAAATCTTATATATAAAATTCTCGTGTCACAATGTTATGTTCGTTCTAAGCTTAGGATCTCACGAACGGCTGAACCGATTTGGCTAATTTTGGTCTTGAAATGTTCGTGGAAGTCCAAGGATTGTTTAGGGTTGAGAAAATATAACAAAATTGCGACGCAAATACTAAAAAGGACAATTTGATTTTCCAATACAATTTTTTTTTTTAATTTAGGTAGGCATTGTGTACATTGTCAGATTAACTAATATTTTTTAGTTAATAGTTTTTGTCGAAAGGAAACAAAAAAATTATTAACGATTCATGTTTTGATTTCTGTTTAAAATACATATGATCAATTCAATATTTGCACATAATGCCGGCAAAAAGAAGTAACATTGGTAGACATTCGCGTAGAACTCAATTGCAAGCATCCCAAAGAACAGCTGAAACTGAGGAACAACGTTCGCAAAGGAATGAGTTGAGTCGATTAAGACGAGCAAGATCACATTTTGCTCATACATGCTCGAATGAGAATGAGACGAAATCGGGATTATCAGAATCAATCAGATGAAATCCATGCAGAACAGAATTTAATCCAAAGAACATTCAGGCAAATGCGCAATGCATCCAATCTGCACAGAGCTGCATTCGAATATAACAATACGACCGATTATAGCTCGCGTCAATCTGTTGTAATTGGAACAATGAACAAGGTATGTGACCAGTGCCAAGCACTGAAATTTCCCAATGAAACAGCAGGCCTGCTTATTATCAAAAGCAGTGTATTCGGAGAGGTTCGCTGCTGGATGTATTCGGAAGAATGGCAGAAGAGAGGATTACCTCAGAAAATACTACCGCATGAAATTGATGATGTGATATCGGCGGAAATCCCAGTTCAAACAAATGATCCAGAATTGTTCGAGGTTATCACAAAGAATATGATCCACGGACCATATGGTGTGCTCAACCCAACTTCACCATGCATGATCGACGGCAAATGCTTCAAAAGATATCCAAGGGCATTGACTTCGGACACTGTTACGGGCTACGATGGATACCCATTATATCGCCGTAGATCAACAGAAGACAATGGCAGATCAACCACAATCAAAGTGCAAAAACAAGAAATTGAAATTGACAATCGTTGGGTTGTTCCATTTTCGCCATTATTATCAAAAACGTATAAAGCCCACATTAACGTCGAGTATTGCAACTCAGTAAAATCAATAAAATATATCTGCAAATACGTCAATAAGGGAAGCGATATGGCGATTTTGGGTGTGAGAGCCGACAATGTGAATGACGAAATTTCACAATATCAAATAGGACGTTGCATTAGCAGTAACGAGGCAATATGGCGAATTTTCTCATTCCAAATTCACGAACGACACCCAACCGTTGTCCATTTAGCAGTTCATCTAGAAAATAGTCAACGTGTTTCTAGACGAGCGAGCGGAGCGAGCGTGCCGAAGGCCGGCTAGTGTATAAATAAAATTTAAAATTTTGCCATTATAGTGTAAAAGCCTATTTTAAAAAATCAAGAGGCTCGAAATTAAAGATGGTTTCTTCGGCAAAGTTGCTTAGAATTATTAATCTTCAACCCATGAAGACTAGAATATAATTTAATAATTTTCAAAATCGTATATACTTGTGACAAATACGTTCTATTACAGAGTATGCTATAGTCGGTATGAGCCACTTGTGTTTATTTTGCAACGCAACAAATGTCGCAAGTTAATGTTGTAAACAAGTTGTGCGTCCGTGTGGGCGTGTGGGCGTGTGTCAATGTGTCTGTATGTCTCCGTGCGTCTTGGTGGGTGTGGTGTGGTGTTTGTCTGTGTGTGTGTATGGGCGGTTATGATATATATGGCTGGCGTTGCAAATCGGAAATTTAATTTCCACACAAACTGACTTTGGTCTAGCTTTTAGCCTTATAATAACTCGAAACTTAATTGCTGGCCATAACTCAAATGAATCGTTAGCAAAAGGCTTCTAATGTTGACCTTGTTCTTGTCCTTTCTCTCTCTCCCGACTTAGGCGTTGCTGCATACACATGACGTGGTGGCGCGTGATGTCTATGGCGAGGAGGCGCTGCGTGTTACCCCGCCACCCATGGTGCCCTACCTAAACGGTGATGAGCTGGACAATGTGGAGAGCGGCGAGCTGCAGCATGTGACACGCGTGCGCCTTGTGCAATTCCAGAAGAACACAGACGAGCCCATGGTAAGCCAGGACAAGCAACTGCTACGGCTTTCTGACTTTGTGGTGACTTAACGTTGCTGTGCACTTGTTTTAATTTATAGGGCATCACACTGAAAATGACCGAAGATGGGCGCTGTATTGTGGCAAGGATTATGCATGGCGGTATGATACATCGACAGGCAACGCTGCATGTGGGTGATGAGATACGCGAGATCAATGGACAGCCGGTGCAACATCAGTCGGTCGGGCAATTGCAACGAATGCTGGTAAGTTTAATTTGGCTAAAACGTACATATGTTGTTTTTTTTGTTTTTATGTCATTATTTATTTATATAATTTATCAACTCGAGCTATTGGCAGATGTGTCCCTTTAGGGATGTGTACCTGCCAAATAGTCGCCTTTTTCTTTTTTGTTCTGCTTTGGAGGTGTCTTTAGTTGTCGCATGTGGTAATAAATTTTTGGAACTTTTCCGTATTAATCTATTGATTGAATAAGCATCCCTGAGGCATTGTGGCAGCCTGATGTCTTCGTAATCTTCGGGCTAGTGTGCTTAGCTAATCGAAAATGTTATTACCTAAAAGGTTTAAGTTGTATATTGCAATGTAAGCCAACTGCGATATTTTTCAATCAACTTGGAATCCATTACTACGTTATCATATAAATGGCTCTTAAAATAATATTTCCATGTGGAGATGATTAGAGTATAAACGTGTTAGAAAAAATAAGGCAACAAATCTTAATAATTGTGTGTTGCTTAGTTTTTAAGGTTAGAAAGGCGTCAAATTACAAAGACAAATCCTTGTCAAAGGTTTAGGACTAAAAAAGAGCATTAAGCATATTTCAAGTAAATTCTTTTATAAATGGCTCTAATCATAATAACTTGAATGTTGGGTATCTGTTATTTTGACAAATAAGAATATTCGCAATAATTTGTTCAGTTTAGAAAACTTTTGATTAAAGGGTCTAGCTGGATAAGGTACTGGAAACTATAGGGTGGTCCATATAAAAATTGTAATTTAAATTTGCTATAAAAACAAAACGGTTAAATATTTTTCAATGTTCAAAGTTTTATTTGAAAGGTTGGTTCATGACATTTATTTATGAAAAATGATTTCAGTCAAATGACCACCACGGCTGGGCTTGGTATGCCACTCGATCGGTCCAATTTTTGAGCACATTTTCGATTGTTTCGATCCTTATCCTGGCAATAGCGGCTCCAATCTCGACCTTCAGCTCATTAATTGTTTGCGGATTGTTTGCATAACATTCATCTTTCACCGGACCCCAAAGATAATAGTCCAAAGGTGTCAAATCGCAGCTTGGTAGCTAATTCTTAACGCCATTTCGGCTGATTATGCGATTTCTGAAGATTGTGCGCAAAAGATCGATTGTGGCGTTCGCTGTGTGGCACGGGGCGCCGTCTTGTTGAAACCAAATATCGTCCAAGGCTTCATCTTCAATTTGTTCGAAGAACCAGTCGGTCATCATTGCACGGTAGCGCACGCCATTGATGGTTTCGGCGGCTCCTTTATTTTCGAAGAAAAATGGGCCGATGACGCCACCAGACCAAATTCCACACCAAACATTCCCTCGTTATGGGTGCATTGGCTTCTCCTGGAACACTTGCGGATTTTCTGAGCTACAGATGCTACAATTTTGCTTATTAAAATAACCACCGAGGTGAAAATGAGCTTCGTCCGAGAAGATGATTTTTCATAAAATTCGCCATCTTCGGCCAGAACGATCTTCCGCCCAATTTGCGAACCGTAGCCTCTTTTCGAAAGGTCAAGCGGCTTCCTATTTCGTAAATGTCAATGTTTTTACGTAAATATTTACCAATATATGAATGACATTTGACGTTTTAAAAGTCAAATAATCGGTAGTTCAAATCTGCAAACACTAGATGGACCACCCTGAATTGTTTTTAATTAAAAATTTGGAATATTTTTTGGGTGTTTCCTTGTAGCACTCCTTAATTGGTTGTTACGTGACTTTGATGGGCAGCTCCAGATGTAGTTGAGCTTATGTCCGCATTCTCTCCGTTGAAATTTATAACTGACGAGCTGCTTGCTTCATAAAATGAAATCCAAAAAATAATTTAGAAGAGTTAATTCACTACGCCGTCTGTTTTATTTGCAAATACAATTATATTAGCATTTGTAACCTTCAAAGTTTGATTTAAATTGTCTCTTGTAATAATTTAATTTAAGAACTTCAGCTGTCTGTCTACTTAAAATATAATAAACTTGACTTTTAATATATATTTTTTTTATATTTTCAGCGCGAGGCACGCGGTTCTGTTACCTTTAAAATAGTTCCTTCGTACCGTAGCGCACCGCCGCCCTGCGAGGTAAGTTCAAGTAATACTCTTAACATTTGTTCGTGTGTGTATATAATACTATATGCATATATGTAATGCCATACAAAGAACACATACACACAGACCATCGTTTCATGCGCTAGTTTGTGTGCTTATGTATAAGCCAAAAGCATATTAACATTATTTGTCCTCAAAACGTCATTAACATAGTATAACTTCCATTCCTCATTACTCCCACACGCATACACATGCAGCTTTTCAGGATAAGACCCGCTCCAGTGCTTGTAAGTACCACTCCCGCTCTATATACTCTACCATCATATATACTCTCTAGTCTAGTCTCGCTCTGCTCGTTCCTGCCATTTACACGTACTTGCGCTCACTCTTCTCACATACAAAAGACAGACAGACAGACAGACAAAATGACACAAGTCTCAAAATAAGTAGACATACATCTCTCATTAACGTCAAACAAGCGAAATTTGCTTAATTAAAACTCTAGTCGGCCCATCAGTAACAGTTTCTGTTACTGCAACAACAACAACTGCGAGGGTTGCCTTAAATATTTCGAATATAAGTTGATTGCTTTTAGAAGAAGTTTTTCATTCAAATTTTATTTCTTGCTTGCATTTTAGCAATTTTTGAGACACTTCGTCTATTTAGTATTGCGTGCTTCTGGAAACAGTTTTTAGAAGGCTTTAGCCGACTTTTGATCTTGTAATTTTATTTTGCAAATCGGAAGGAAATTATTTGAATCATGATACAACAATAAAAAGCTCTCGTATGTCCATCTATCTAAAATAGAGCGCACATGTAAAATTTTTGTATAGTAGCTATATTATATAAAAAAAATGTCAAGACTAATATAAAATATATTTTAGAATATTTTGATTTTGTATCGTGATCAAGTTTATGCCAGTTATATTTCACATTTGTGTGAAGTTTTATCAAATTCGTTCACTATTATATATAGCTGCCATACAAAAGTTGAACCAATTATCCGTTTAGCGCTTCTTTACGGCAACTTGGAAAATTCTTTCTTTTATCTGCGCTTACCTTCTGCGGCAGTTAATATCCTTAATTTCTTTAAACTTCTAAAAACAAATAGTTGTGTATTGTTCTTTTTAAAGATTAATTGCTGCAGGCCTAGTTTTTCCAAAGAAACAGGCCACTATTTGATTTAGACGTTTGGTAGATTTGAATCGTGTGAAACATTTATAGAGCCGATGGCTTCCAGCTCATAGATAGTACATAGATTCATGATATTTCAGTCACCATGCCAAAAAACGACAATGTTATTTAAATGTTTTAAGGGTCGCTTAATATGAATGCAAGTATCAGAAAACATCAGGGTTCGAAAACCCTTTAAAATTACCTTTCGACGAGCTGACAATTTTTTGCACCTTGGATTTAAACTCAGTGAGCCCAAATACGCGAAATAAACATGATTTGATTTTCGAACCCCAAAAAGTTTAATTTTTTAAACAACGATTAACTAGATAAAAATTCTTGTAGTAGTAAAAGTTATGTAGTTGACAAATTAGATCGTGCTTACACTAATCATAGCAAATTTAATAGGCAACCCTCGTACCAACAACGATTATAATTTCAAGTTTGTTGCCATGGATTTTGTTGTAGTTGTTTTTGTAGTTGTCACTGCCCATAGCTGCCTTTGATGCTGTCATTGTACGCCATCTAAATGAGTTTCCAAATGCTTTTCCCAAATAAATCGCTACCCAGCATTTTGTTAGACTCAGCAACAGACACTCGAATCAGTCAGTCCAGTCAGTCAGTCAGTCAGTCAGTGAGTCATTTGAGCGCCAGCATTTGGCATTCCATCCATGCGAATATTCACATTAGAGCCCGCTCTAGAAAAGGAAGCAACGTCAGCGCTTAAACAGAAATTGAAATGTTTTCCATTTTCTTGTGTTTTTTTTTTCTGTGGTTTCCTGTGCAGATTTTTGTACGGGCGCAATTTGATTATAATCCGCTAGATGATGAGCTTATACCCTGCGCACAAGCGGGCATTGCATTCCAAGTAGGCGATATACTGCAGGTAAGTCCTTTCAACAGCAACAACTGACTCATTAGGGCACAACTAATGTATTTAATTTGTGTGTTCCAGATTATTAGCAAAGACGATCATCATTGGTGGCAAGCGAGACATGATACGGTTGGTGGTTCGGCAGGTCTGATACCATCGCCAGAGCTGCAGGAATGGCGTATTGCCTGTCAGACCGTTGATAAGACCAAACAGGAGCAGGGTAAGTTTGTGTATATACACAAAACAAGAGCGCGCCACATACATACTTACTACTACTACTATATATAAACCCTAATGCATATACTTATATAATATGCTATATGTACTGAAAGTATTTATGTGTAATTGGATGCTACAAATATAATCGTATGTGCTATATAATTGACTGATAATTGTAACATATTGGAAAGTGTATGATGAATTCGTAGTTAAAAGGAGCAGCGTTAGTGAGCGTGCCTCTACCACCTTTCTGTCTCTATCTAAATCTCTAATTGTGGCAATGCTCAACTAACACATATACACGTATACATACATATATAATACATACTATATGGGCGACTCTTCATTTAATTAAATAAATTTTAGAAAATGAATTTTTGGGCGTGCGACAAACTTGGGATTTGCGACAAACTTTTTATTTATTCAATGTTTGGAAAAAATTGGACTTAATATAATACCCACAGTTCTATTTATATAATCAAACAACAATTTTATAGCTTATTGATTGTAGTATATCGAGGTCGTCTTTATTTTTTGAGTAGAATCATCGCGTCAATGGAAAATATATTATATCTTTTTTTTTCTAATGAAAGATTTTTCAAATTTTATAAAAATTTTTAGTAGTTGTAGAATTGGGTTTACAGCCGTTTAGGCGTTTTTATACCCTGTAGCGTATGGTACAAAGGGTATATTAAGTTTGTGCAAGCCGAAAATATAATACATATAGAAGAAGACGTCGGAGACACCCCAAAGTTACCTAAAATATGATCAGGGTGAATAGAGAAGTCGATATACCCATGTCCGTCTGTCCGTCCGTCCGTGTGAACGCCTAGATCTCAGAGATGGTAAGAGCTAGAGTTACCAAACTTTCATATTAGATCCCATATTATTCCATAGGAGGCAAGTTTATTTTATTTTTTTGATATCGGGGATAAATTATATAGCTCCCATGGGGGTGTTTGAGACGACCTCGACAAAAAAAAATGTTTTAGATGAATAATTCGTTTGTTTATGAAGATATCGTAACTAAATTTGGTATTCGAAAGTTTTTTATAGTTCCCAATCACTGTACCAAATTTGATTGAAATCGGTTGACTATATCATATAGCTCCCATAGGACCGATCGGCCAAAATAACTTTTTTAAAGAAAAATTCGCTATATTTCGTTTTTTAATAAAGATATCCTAACCAGATTTGGCGTTTGGAAATTTTTTAGACCACTTAAGCAATGTGCCAAATTTGAACAAAATCGGTTGACTATATCATATAGCTCCCATAGGTCCGATCTTCCAAAAAATCGATGTTTTTAACAAAATTTGTTGTGTTTCGTTTGTTTGTTAAGATATTGGGACCAAATTTGACATTCGTGAGTATTTTATAGTTCCTAAGCACTGTGCTAAATTTAATCCAAATCGTTTGACTAGATCATATAGCTCCCATAGGACCAATCGGTCCAAAAACACGTTTTTTATACAAAATTCGATGTGTTTTGTTTGTTTGTAAAGATATGTATTTGAAATAAATTTGGCATTCATATCTTTTTTAAGGTATTTAAGCACTGTGTCAAATTTTATTGAAATCGGTTGGCTATATCATATAACTCCCATAGGAACGATCGGACAAAAAAAAATTTTTGCTTAAAAATTCTTCTATTTTTGGTTTTTTGTGAAGAAATCGGACTTTATTATAAGCTAGTGGTACAGGGTATCCTAAAGTCGTCCGCGCCCGACTTTACGTCCGCCATTTTTTTAAATGGGTTTTTTATTTAAACATAAAGTTGTTTAATAATTTTTTTAGTAGTAAAAGAACCGGGGATATAAACTTTTAGGACACCATTTTTGAAAAGCATAAAAAAGTTTTTCCCATGTGCCATGACCTATTAATATTAACATTTCTCAAAAACTTTCAATAAACGAATGTCCTCCTAGAATTTGAATAAAAAATGTAAAAAATAAAGTAGGATATGAGTTTTAAAAGAGTCGCCCATGCACTACATTTACACAATGCCACATACACACACACACACACACACATACATGCATACATACACACCAACAAAAAGTTGCATGCCCAAGTAGTACACAAAAAAAAAACGATTTTTTTTCCTTAAGTCAAAGTCCACCAAAAACGCAAATTTTTTTTTATTTTCCTGTATAAAAATTTTGTGCCCAACTCGAGTACACTATCACACAAGAACACAAACAGATTTGTTTTCATAACTTAATATGTATAATTTATTCAATATCGTCAAATCAATCACATAATACCAAAAATATATATAATGCAGGAGAGCCTGGTGCTGGATGTTCCGCTCACGCAGATGGGTGTGATGGATCCACAGGTAGCTAAAATGCATAACGCATACTACAGCCATAAAAATAAGAGCAACCGAACTTTAACGTTTCATCTTGAGTTTTGTTATGTAAATTATGAAAAAAATAAAACTACTATCGTGTTTACTCGAATTTCTTACGATAGCATTTTAAACTAACTATATAAAGAAACCACCACCAACCACACCAAGTAGCAAAGCTCATTTAGTTGGCACACATCCACCTAGCCAAAACACCACCAAGTCACGCTACGTCCAACTACACCAATAAAAAGGCTGCCTTAAATCCTACTATATTTATATATACTATATATATTTTAGCTGAACAGCATCTATAACTCTATAACTATCGAAATATTGTATATAGCAGACGATTTTATAAATATATCAAAAACCCCGGCTGTAATCATTCCTTAAATGCTTCACATCAATCATGTAGTAACGCTTGTGATCTATTCAAAACTAAACGCCAAACTTGCTGCTTATGTATAGCAAAGCACAGCATCATGATATGATATGATATAATACTCTTACTCTTATAGATAATACTCGCACCATAACAAAACTATGACATTAAAACTCAGCTTATAGCAAATCACCATCATATTCACGACTTCAGAGCATGTCTATCGCTGAAAGGTTTGGGATAAAGTTTCCGAGTCTATAATTTGCTACAGAGCAGTGAACTGCTATATACTAAATACTCTATAATTTGAATCTGCCTGCTCTATATAATGCATGTTTTGTGTATGGTTCGTGCAGCATGTTTCAACTATAAATATTTCCATAAGTAAATAACCAAGATTTTAATTTTGACCACTTTCATATAACCCACAGTTAACTGTTCCATATTTGGGCGCAAGAAGAAGCAGAGTCGGGACAAATATTTGGCCAAACATAATGCTATATTCGATACGCTCGATGTGGTCACATACGAAGAGGTTGTTAAAGTGCCAGGTAATATCTTTAGAACTCTATAACTATATAAATCGATTATATAAAATCTTTAAAATCTTTTTCTTTTTAGTTGGGGATCCCAATTTCCAGCGCAAAACATTGGTGCTGCTGGGTGCACATGGTGTAGGCAGACGTCATATTAAGAATACTTTAATTTCAAAGTATCCCGATAAATATGCCTATCCCATACCACGTAAGTAATACAAGTAGTCGGAAATATTTGTTGTTTAATTTTTAAGGCAATCGTTAAACGATGAGGATACTGTTTAGAAACTGTTTATGACACCAGAACTCCCGAACTACCACTCTATAGATTGTTTACAAGAATAAGAAATTTAGATCGTTTTATTTCCTTAGTTAAGCGTATTGTCATTGTACTCGTGTTCCAGATCTCCAGAAAATCATAAAGTTTGAATTATAATGAAGTCCTGTTTTTTTGCGAAACTATATGCTATAGATGTTCAAACTCATCGATTTTTACCAATCTTCTTATTGCAATTATGGGTCTGTACCAAGTTTTGGGGCCGAATCTTCATATTACGAATTTGTGCCACAAATCCCCGGATAACCCTTGCACATTAGTCCTACATCCTTATTTTATCCCCTGATAATCCTTGTAGA